>JARFXV010002367.1:0-150248 GCA_031761425.1 Cosmopolites sordidus | reverse complement strand
GTGCATTTTGGGCTAGAGGCATCATCGGGCCATTTTTCTTCGAAAATATAGTTGGTCAAACGTTAACCGTGAATGCTGTTCGTTATCGTGAAATGTTAACTTTTTTTTTGTGCGAAAATTGTAAATGGATCTCAACAGCATGTAGTTTCAACAGGACGGTGCAACATGCCATACAGCCAGAGAAACTGTTGAATTACTGCACGAGTCATTTCCTAGTCGTGTTATTTCTCGTTTTGGATATCGGCAGTGGGGGTGATATCGGCAGTTCTTTGGGGTTTTTTAAAGTCAAAAGTTTATGTGAACCAACCCACACCGATTGAAGTCTTGAAAGATGTAATTCAACGCTGTATCACTGAAATACCGCAAAAATTATACGCAACATTCCTTGAAAATTTTACGAAAAAAGTTTGTGGCAGCAAAGCCAAAGCGGTCATTTGTCCGATGTCTTATTCCATTCATAATCTCATGATGTGTACTTCATTATTTATTAAATGTTTCAAATTTATGCCACACATATATATGTTTTATTTAAAACTAAAAACCGGCGTACTTATTGAAACACCCTTTATAACACCCATGTGTTTACGGTAGGCACATCAAGTAATCTACAAAAAACAGCCATAATCCATCTCTGCGTACGACGACCGCAACGGTATATTGCACATCTTTTATCTAAGGAATCAACTCTCTTTTTTAATATTATTATAATACTCTATAATTTCTGACTTGCCGAACATATCGTTTAATTCTCCGTGGTGCATTGAAGAAACAAGCTGTACTACTTTTTTTTTTCGTTACATATGAGAGCAATGTTATATATTTAGTAAATCCAGACAAGGCTGTTTCTTGTGGTTTAAATTTTGAAGGCAAAAACTCCGAAGATATTTCTCTTTTATTCTTATAATTTTTGTTCTACCGAGGAAAACCAATTATCGGCAGTGATGTAGCGATTCGTCTCATAAATAGGCTTCGCTAAACGTATCCATCGCTGTTTTTTCCACAATAAATATATGCGTTGTATGCATAAGCGGTTCTAGCATCCGTTAGCAACATATATAGTTGATTTTTGGGACATATACATTTTGAACCTACGTCTGCCCCTGAATCCAAATAACATCTCATAAATTTACGCATTAGCTCCTAAAGAATACGAGTGTGAGTTCTTAAAAAATATTTGCGAATTTTGCGGCGTGCAGGAATTGTTTTCTATCTTTTGTCACGATCGTTTGACTTATCAAATCTAAGACTTACTAATAATACACTAAAAAGCTCCCAATGCATTATAACCCTAAATATATCTGTACCGGTTCCATCAGTTGTGAATAATAAATAAATTAGTTTGAAAACCATACTACAGGTTAACAAACCTAAAAACGCTTTCCTTTCTATTTCATCTATATTCTTCATTTCGGTTCGCCGTTCGTCCTTATATTTGTTAGCCATCACTCTCATTTTGTGATTTGTCGACCTAACTAGTTCTTCTAATATTTGCTGATCAAATAAAGAGGACCAGATTTCATCCGTAGTTGCAGAGTCACTAGTTCGAGCCTTTCCACATAAACCTGACAACTGCCGTACTATATTATGATGCGGAGTCCTCACAAATTTGGATGGAGCAGTGTTAGCCTATTTAAATCGGTTAGATCCATAAAAATTATTTCATATTGTTTCAATATCTGAGCCTGAACTGATATCGCCTAAAGATTCTTCGTTATCGGATGATAAAATTTCACATGATGTGTCATGCTCACTTTTCACGTAAATCTTCTCCCTGTGATTCGATACATCCACTATCTTCTGTTTCATACCATTGAAGGACACGTTCCTCAAAGTCTCTATCCAAATAACGTATTCATTGTATTAATGATCCGAGCCGAGAACTTATGTTTTCCAGGCAAATTGAAGACATTCGTAATATATTAAATGTCGCATTGTTACTAACGAGTAGTCGTTTAGACTCCTATACCAGTGCAAATCTTATTTCACAATTGTGCTAAAACTCTACTCTTTCGTGTACAGCTACTCCGACAACTGACTAACGAGTACTGAGCATCCGAAGCTTCTAGCACTGAACATCTAAGTAGGATCGTCAAATATTTAAACTGCGGAGTCTGGGAGACTCCACCTCAGTGGCTAAGAGTTAATATAGCCTGAAATGAACTAACTTTTGCTCTATCAACAAAATAAATAAATACTTTGTCAGAATTGGTACGCGATAGCGTGCATAAAGTTAATACATTCTTACTTTTTCTGGGGAACTGATCTCCAGTACCAACCATTACTGGTTGGTACTGGAGAGAGTACTGGTCCTCCTGGTTGGTAACCAACCAGGAGGAAAAAATTCTTTAATAAGATAAACAGCAATAAAATGCGCCGATAGCTTTCTTCTGACATATTTGCCGGATAAAACCGACTGCTTTCACTGATCATTTATTTATAGTATGTAACAAATACTCCAAGTTTCATCAAAAGTATCGAATTGCCTCAGAAACTCCATACATTAAACTTATACATGTCTAAACACCGCTATGAAGTGGTCACCCTATTCCGTTTTTGAAGCGCAATAAGCAAACACACCACCCATCGGCCTAATAACTTTCTCACGCCCAAATGTTGTATAACACACGTCGACAATTTTTATTTTTTTGGGTTTCTGTTCTAATGCTTGAATTTTGATTCTAGACATCAAAAAATACTTAAATTTCCATTTTTAGCTTTTAAAGTTTGTCTGATTTACGTCGATAAGTAAGTTTTAAAGATTTTAATTGACTTTATGAGCAACAGATGGCAACACTTTGATCAACCCGATAGAAAATTACATATTAGTTATGAAGGGCACAGTAGTGAGTGTTTACTTGTCTATCACAGCTGTAACAACCGTGCTTGTGTATTACCAAGTTAGAAAATGGCGTCAAGACAGTGTAAACAGAATGTTGATTCATTATGTTTTATTTGCGGTGAATTTATTAAAGTAAGAAGTAAAAAATTGTCGTCGGTAACAAATTTGAAGCTTTGCGAAGCTTATAAAACCTATTTTAACCTCAAAATCCAGAATCGGGATAAAAATTGGCTACCTCACTTTGCCTGTTAATTGCAAAAATACTTTAGAAGGTAAAAAACAAAAATTGAATTTTTTTAAAAATGTCGAACATATTAATATTCTATTTTAGTATTTCTTAATTTTTTATGCATATAACTTAAATTACACTAGTTATTTTCGTTATTTCTAGCCTGGTATCGAGGAGAAAAACGACACAAGAAGTTTGCAGTACCAAGACTTGGTAGGGAACCTAGTGATCCTTGGAGGGAACCTAGTGATCATGTCCAAGACTGTTATTTTTGTATCGTTAATCCAAGTAAGCGTCGATTTGGTAAAAATGCTGAAAAGATTTCTTTCTTCCTTCAACGTCTTCTCCGATACCTCACGGTGAAAATTTTCCCGTTCCATCTCGTTCAGAATTAGATAACTTCGGAATTCAATCCTCGCTAAGTTCAACAGAATCCAGTACACCACTCACCAACACCTATGGTAGTGAATTCATGATAAAGTCACAGAGTTTTAGCCCACATTTCATCAGCTCAACAGTATGCAATGATTTAGTACGAGACCTAAACCTATCCAAGAATAAAGCAGATATTTTAAGTTCACAATTGAAACAGTGGAATTTGCTTGACGATGATGTGAAAATAACTGATCAAAGAAGCCGGACTTTTTTACTCTAATAGCGTGACTGATTTGTTAGAGGAAATCGGAATACCATGTATACCTTCTGATTGGCGGCTTTTCTTTGATAGCTCTTCAAAAAGCTTAAAAGCAGTTCTTCTTCACAATGGAAACCTGTGCCCTAGTCTCCCCATAGTACATTCTGTAATGCTTAAAAAAAGTTACGTTAGTTTGAAAATGGTACTGGAAAAGTTGAAATATACAGAATACCATTGGTCAGTAATAGGTGATTTTAAGATGGTTGGTTTTCTGATAGGAATGCAAGGCGGATATACTAAATACCCTTGTCACCTTTGCTTATGGGATAGCAGAGCAGATTCAGTTCATTACCATTACATATGGCCTGATCAAGTCGAATTTCAGATAGGAAAAAGATAATGTGAAGTCGAAACCGATTGTAGAGCCTAAGAAGAGATGCCGCCGTTACATATAAAATTAGACCCAATGAAGCAATTTGTGAAAGCTCTGGATCCAAATTCTGAAGCTTTTGAATATTAAAAAAAAATCTCAAATTATCTGAAGCTAAAGTTAAAGCGGGTATTTTCGTCGGACCACAAATGAAACAAATAATGAGCACACAGAATTCCTCAATGCTCATGAAAAACAAGCCTGGAAGAGTCTTAAAGCAGTTGTTAGTGGTTTTCTTAGAAACAACAGAGCTGACAATTATGAAGAAGTGATTGAAACTATACTTGAAAGATTTAAAATTATGAGCTGCAGAGTGTCCGATAAACTTCATATGCTACATCACCTGGGCCAATTTAAAGATAATATGGGTGCCTACTCAAAAGAGCAAGGAGAATGTTTTCACCAAGATGTGATTTGAGCGACGAGCACCATTTTTAGCGACGTTACCAAGAGCAGTACAACAAGAATATGATGAGAGATTACATTTGGGGTTTAATATGAGAAAAGAAAGGGGTTTAACATGAGAGAACCACTAAAAATATTCGTTTTTGAACTTGATTTGTTGTTATTTTACATTTATGTGCTATTGTTTATCACAATCCTTGAATAAAAAGACTCTGATGTTCAGCAAAAACTTTCCTAATAGAAAAATATATAAATCAGCCATTTTTTTGATCAGAAAAATATTTTTTTCCTTTATTTGTAACGTAGGAGAAATCAAAATTTCACATTCAGAAGCCAGACCCAAAAATCGTGTCGATCGGTGTAATATTTCACATGCATTCGTCCGAGATATTTATGATCTCAACAATCTCTCTAACCTTGATTTTATGATCGACGAACATGATATCATGGATTTTGTTGACAAGTTCATCGAACCATTCACCAAATGGTGAAATCGATCACTTCACATCGAAGCTCAGTAAACCACTAATCAATGATTAAATCATGGACAAGAGGCCCTATAGTACTTTTTTAACTTGTCTTACGTACTAAGTTTAATCAACATCAAATCAACAAAAATATCGAACTTATATGTTATATCGGCTTGAAATTCATGGAGCGGTACTAGAAAGTAAGATACTTTTCAGAAATATTATCACCTCTGCGATCACACTGCCATCTAGCGGAAAAGTCTCTGAATTTTCACTGTATCCTCGTATAAATAAAAGTTATTATTACTGTTGATATTAAAAATCCACGTCTTCTATTTTTTAACAATAACAATCCAAATTGAAGATTTTCTAAACATCATTAGAAATTTAATATTCAACTATCCAGAGTCCTATCCTGTCTATCTGGATGACTATGATTGAGCATTTTACAAAATTTTTTTGACTACTGTGTTTGGTTTCAAAATTAAACAAACATAATCCATTGAAATAATGTTAAGCATTTAAATATCAAAGGATAAATCTTACATGCACATTGTGTTTTCGAATTTTTGCTAGTTTCTATTCGTGAGTGATTGGTGAAATATGAATGAGACTAGTGAACATGTGCCAATCAGTATTATTAGCAATGGTAAAGTTGATGACAGAAATAAAAATGGTATGTTATCAGCTAAAAATATTTAAACAATAAAACATTAAACTTATGCAATTTTGTATAAATTTTTATATGTTTAAATTATTGCTACTGACTAGTGTTTGGTTTTAATAATGTAAAGCGTTTAAATATTAAAGAATAAATCTTAGTTACATGAATACTGTGGTTTCGAATTTTTGTTAGCTTATATACGTGAGTGGTTGGTGAAATATGAATAAGACTAATGAACATGTGCCAATTAGTATTATCAGCAATGGTAAAATTGGTGACAAAAATAATAATGGTATGTTATCAATTAGAATATTTAAAAGAACACATTGCCATTACGCAATTTTGTATATATTTTTGTTTTTAAATTATTGTTTATTGCTTATTTAACTTATTTATAATATTTGTGGCCGAAATCTTACACAAAACAATATATTCGTTTAGTTAATAGCCTGAATTTATGAGTAAGAAATGCATCTTCTTATCACAATGTATTGCCCAACTAAAAAAAGAAGATATTCCTAACATTTTAGTGGCGGATGAAAAAATGGTAAAACACTCACAGGAACACGAGTAAATTTTCTTTACTTTTTAACGTTCTTTTGCACGAGCCCTCTATACACTTTTCATGCATGAAAATAAAATTTTACTTAAAAATAAGAGTACTATTTAGAAAATAGGTTTTCAAGTAATAAAATTTCTTGGATTTCTTAAAATAAAATGCAACTGCTACAAAAAAACTTTTCTTATCTTTCACCGTCTTGATAAATATTTGAAACAAAAAGTAATCCCAAGATAAAATAAATTTGAGAATGTCATTTAAAAAATAATGTGGTCAAATAAAGAGATGTAGAAATAATAGTGTTGAAGTGTACCTTTGAAGTATATAACTTTGGTTCATATTAAATATTCAATTGTTTTCATATGGTTCATATTATATATAATATGGTTCATATTATTAAATTAAGGTAAAAAAATGTTTTTTATTGTTTGATTGGCGTTGTTATTGTAAGTTGTGTGGGTTTACAAACATTTAAAAACAATGGATCGTATTAAACGTTGTACCAATGAAGAACGTCGGTTAATAATTGCGAGAACAGAAAACATCTTATAAATTTATTTTTCAAACTTTGAAAAGATCTGGCTATTGCCCGCGGAGGAATTAAAGAAGTCTTGAAGAGGGGAGGCGGCGAGGTTGGCGTAGGTTTTTTTTTGTGACGTGGTAGGCGTTTTTTGTTGCGGCGGAGGTTTATGCTTGGTTTAGGGGAAGCTGCAGGAGGCCTGTGGCGAATGTGTCCATGGCTTTCTGCCGGTAGTCCTGAATGGCGTTGAAAAGATCTCCTTGCGTTGTTTCAAAAGTATTAAAAGAAAAAAACATGGAGCAAAAACCAGACTTCCGAGGCCGGAAACGAAAAAATCTTGCTGAGAAGATACTTATTTAATCCAGGAAGTGTGTAAAAGTCCTTTTTCGACTTCGCCGGTTGACAAACGGGAATTACAGTTACCAATCGGTAAGGGTGGGAGGGTGTAGAAGAAAACAGTGCTGCTGAAGATTTTTGTTTGATTTTCCCTTCCTAATTTTTACTTTTACTGCTATAGAAATCCTATACAGGAGGTGAACCAGGAAAATGAGTTAAATGAAAGAAACTGAACGGAAATATAATATGGGGTTTTACTATGAAAAATTGTTTACTGTAATAAATGATGGAGAGGCGGTGCCCCAACGCTCTCTATCACGAGCCGCCACTGAGTATATATATATATATATATATATATATATATATATATATATATATATATATATATATATATATATATATATATATATATAATATTAAATAATCAATGCTACATACTATGTTTGAGCAAATGTGATACCTTGTCGACAGTGCTCTAGTGCTCTTACACATTCCCAATTCAGAAGCATGTCACCTAGACACTCAAAATAGTCCCCAATAGTCCCCCCCTCTCTCTATACTAGTTGAGTACTACCCATTTCAGAAATATCCGTTTTCCGCGGACCACATTGCATAAGAAAAATATTGTAAGTCATTAAAAGTCAAATATAGTTCAAAATGTTTATTATTATAATTATTATTATCCAGTTCAAAATTGTGACTAGCAATATACCACTTCAATTGCGCCACTTGCTCTTTTATATACTTAATTTTCGTTTTACATCGGATCCAATTATTTGTTCTTCGGTCTAATAGGTTTATTCGTAAAATAGCTGCCCCATTAACTTTTTTGTTTTTACTATTTTATCCATGTTATTATTTACAAGTTTTATACTACTTTTTAGAAGCTTTTGACAATTGTTCTATCATATTGGAGTTTCGTCACAAGATATTTTAAAAAATATCCTCCACTGTGAGCGAGAAGAACTTTGAAGATATAATATCCCATATCCAGTACCTCTTTTAATCGATATTGATTTTGCGTGTTGCAGTAATTTTATTGTTATCTTTGCTTTCTTATAAGTATTATGCATTAATTTTCTCTACCTCGAGTCTATCTTGTAGTTGTCTGTTCATAGCTTTTTCTACTACTGATAATTTAATAGCGTTGAAAGCCTTTTCATAATCGATAAAGGCTACATATAAATTTTGATTGTATTAATTGACTTTTTCTATTAAGATTCCCATTGTAGGCAAATATAACATTTTCGAAACTTATATTTCCACTAGTTGGTAAGCATCCATTTTGTGGGTTAATCGAATGGTTAGTATTCTCATAAAAATATTGAAAACTGTAATAATAATAAGATGGGTCTATATAATAGATATCTTTATCAAGAGGACAAGGGTGTAATGTAAGTGTACAATGTAAGTGTACTCGAAAATGTTCCACCAAGAGATGTTTATGTAGATAATCGGGTCAACTATGCAATTCAAAGTGGAAGTTTATGACGTATTAATAAATAAGCTTTTCTAAATTTACTGTAAACATAAAAGTATTTTCTGTGGTTTTCTTTTTTAAGCACTATTATAACCGCCAGCGTCAACTAAAATCTTTTTGCACATATAAACTTCCTTTTTCCAATATGAACTGGAAAATCCTAAGATTGAACACGGTAACGTCCAAAATTATATGAATGGTGGAACTTTTTCCTAGTTTTACGATATCAAATATATATATATATATATATATATATATATATATATATATATATATATATATGTATATATATATATATATATATATATATATATATATATATATATATATATATATATATATATATATATATGTATATATATATATATATATATATATATATATATATATATATATATATATATATAAGATTATTTTCTTTGGGGGTTATGTTAAATCTTTGATCTATGCCGATAAACCAGCAACTTTTGACGCTTTGGAAATCAATAGAACTCGAACATTTATCTACTCAACTAACCTATTTATTAAATCAACCTTGTGTGGTACATATCAAATAAATTGGTAAAAATAACATCGTCTCTTGTGTTAAGATGCTTTTCCATAAGAATATGATTTTGAAATATTGATTACTGAAAATTATTACTTGAAATGTATTTGATAAAATATTTAATCCTTATTATAGTTACTAAATATAGTTTGATTCAGGGAAATAATTAAATTGACATTCAATACATTTATTAACAACATGCAAATCTAAATGTTTTAAAAGATTAAAAGTGTGTTTTGAATCATTATCTTTGAATAAACGTGAAATACGTAGGACACTGTAAAAGTTTTCACATACAATAAGAAGCTACACCCATTAATGATGAC
This sequence comes from Cosmopolites sordidus, assembly GCA_031761425.1. Classification (NCBI taxonomy): domain Eukaryota; kingdom Metazoa; phylum Arthropoda; class Insecta; order Coleoptera; family Curculionidae; genus Cosmopolites; species Cosmopolites sordidus. The sequence continues at coordinate 140,809 of JARFXV010002367.1, read as the reverse complement.
AAATGATTTTATTGTTGGGATCTTTTTAAAGTCACCTTATAATTCAAAACATTTAGAACACCAACGTTCAATTTTGTATTGTCCTTAGTATAATGTGATTTGCCAAATTCAGCAAAATATGAGGGAGTATCAGCTTTGACCTCATCATTTAAATTGTGAATCTCCGTTCAGTGAGCCATTTATTTAGGTTTATAAAAAGGAGGTAATCGCTGAGAGCGAAATCCGACCAATTAGACACATTTACAAACACTTCGTGTAGCCCAAGGAGGTCTGCATCAACAAGCTGAGATGCATTATCGCGGTGAAGCAACATTTCCTTCTTAGCTAGATATGGACGTTTAAAATGAACAGTAGTCTTGAATTGATTCAATAGTGAAGCGTGATACTTCCCGGTGATGACCATACATTTTGTCAGATAGTATATGGACAACACACCACGAAAATCTTAGAAAATCACCACCGAAACTGTAGTCATGGCTTTTTCTAAAGATGCAACTGTTTTTTTTTAAGTGAAACCTTCTTTAGCCGCATTGAGCTATTTTTGGTAGATGCAAAACTTATGGGTTCGCGTCACCGACATACTAGTGATGTGTTGCGCCAAACTGGCGACGCGCAGAGGCCTGTGTACGGGTATACGCATATATACACTAATATATTGTATATACTCGACTGTATCATGTGAACGTCTGTGTGTTGAACTCTTTTTGCATGGGTAAAATATTGGGAGTTCGCGTCACTTACATGCTGTAGTAGCCGTAAGTGAAGTTAAATTGACCATGTGAAAAGTTTAATTTGTGTATACTGTGCATTGTTCAAATAGTGTTTTAGATAATTATTCTTTTAATTGTAGAATCACTGAGCAGTACAAGTAGTGAATAATATGCTAATATTTTTATGTAAAAAAATTAATAACAAAAACAAACCATTTATTTTCGAATATTTCCAATATTCATACCATAATTAATTTAAAAGTTCAAAAAAGAAACATAGTTATTCCAAAGTTTCAAGTTTTCACTTCTGTCGGCAGTCCTACTGCCTACCTTTTTTTTCTGTGACTCTGTTTGAAGTGCTCTTAGCTTCTGGCGTCTAATGGTGAATTCATGTTTCATCCACTGTTATAAAACAAAGAAGATGCAGAATCATATTTAAATAAGTCTGAATATTTTTAATATAGGTAGTGAATATGGTCTTTCTAAACATTCATCATGCCGACTGCGGTGGTCTGGTGGGTTAGTCGCCTGCTTGGCAATCCAAATGGTCCCGGGTTCGAATCCTGGTGCGGACAAGGGTGTTTGTGTACGTATTGTATGGGTTTATCGGTATTGGGTCACTAAAATAACGCCTAGAGCGTTGACTTGACTTAAATAGATCAGACCATATTTTTACTGTCGAAAACGAAAAAAAAACGCAAATCTAATTTTAGGAAGTATAGTACTTAACCGGATTTAACCCAGAAGGACATACATAAATGCCCGTCGGGATTTAACCCAATAAAATAAAGTACTTTCTAATAGCATAAACTATTTTAAACCGTTTTCAGAAAATATTAAAACTTGCTTGGTTTACTCGATCGCCATAAATAAACAATTAAACGAACGCATCTAAAATCTTGTAGCACGCCATTCAACGGATCATACTTGACTAATATAATAGTTGGTCATACTTGCATCATCTATGTGTCAAGCATATCACTTTTCGAATGACCTTGCTATTTTCCCATTAATTTGAACCAAGTATGGAAGCGTTAATGCAACTCAGAAAAAAATTCGAGAATAAAAATAAATAACTTGATGATAAATCAGAATTATAAAGTGGACATTCGATGTTTTTTTATTTTTATTTTTTCGCAGTTAATAATGTCGATTTTTCGAAAAATGTCAGCGTTTATTTCCATAACGAAATAAATTATCTGATAATCAAAATATTGGCCATCGATAACTGTTACTTTTTCCAATCTGTCTGTCAAATAATATAAAAACTTTTAGTTTTTTGAAGCCAACCATTTATCAAGCCAAGTTTTCTCTTATTCGTAAGAATGTAAATATTGTCCTGACAGTCAGTGCAGCAATCGAAATAAGGGACCAAGTCGGGTGAATACGGCGGGTGGGGTAAGATGTCCAAATTTAACGTTTTCCAAATAGTTTTTTCACATTTTGCAACACGAACATTGTTATGTTGAAAAATGGCTAGTGTCTTTGAGCTTATTCTAGTTGTTTTTATTTCAGTGTTATCAATTGTTCATCCCTACTATCCCACCAAAGCCTTATTTCCATGTATATTGCGCACTTGTATTGTGTATTGTGATGTTGAAGGCTGGCCTGGGTCTACCCATGATTTTTTGCGCCCTAGGTTGTCAAAATAGATCCACTTTTCATCACCTGTCACAACTGCATGAAAAAAAACTTTTCTTTTCTGCCTGACAAACAAAATTACACAACAGGTTTTTGTGTTTTTGTTTTTCAATATTTCTTTCTTCCATTCATATGGAACCCATTTTCCTTCCTTCTGAATCTTTCCCAATGCGTGTAGACATTCGGAAAAGTGGATTGGACAACATTCAATGCTTCTATCAATTGTTTCAACGTATGAGTTGAGCCTTCATCCAATAATGCTTGCAAATCTGCATCTTCAAACTTGTTCGGCTGTCCTGGATGCTTCTTGTCTGAGCGTGTTCACCATAAGCTTCAACCCACTATCGATAACTTTCAGCAGCGGTTTTCTTCAAATGAAAGAAGGTTCGCAAAACTTCTTCGCAAAACATTTTTTCCTGGTACATAATTCGACATATTCAAAGCTACGATAAACTACATTTATTACACAATGATAATTAATAACGAAATTACTTTTGATGGAGTATGTTTACCCTTTAAAACGCCATAGACGGCATTAGTCTATACCACTAAATGTATTTATAACTCTTAGTAAAATCGATATTATTAACCGAAACACCTAATATATTTATTTTTATGTTTAGGCATAAGGTTTTAATGTATGACAACAAAGATTTTTCAAATAGCAATGCTTAAGGATGCCTCAATTTCACTGTATATCACATACCTCTCGATCACTGTAACTTCTTTTACAGTAGTAATTTCTTTTCTAACCACGGATGCTGATGGATGACCTTAGATGTTGATGGACGAAATTTATAATTGGGACTCGTTTAAGTTTTGCATACCAGTGCAAAAACATTTATCACACCAAAACTATAATCAGAAATGTAAAAATCGTGGTACGAAAATGTTTATACAATAATTCCCGTTTTTCGCTAAATTGTTTTTTTCCAAAAATATGTATAGAAAATCATTTACTGTCTTTTTGATCCTATTGCCATAAAAAATCGACTGTTTTATACAGGGTGTCCGGAAATATCCTCGAAATATTTCGGAAAGTGACTCTAGGGATTAAAACATAAAAAAAGTTTCTATAAATATACCCCAAAAAATTGCTTCTTAAAGAGGTTAGAGCCTCTTAAAGGGGGAACTCTGAAGATGGTTTTTTCGTAATATTTTCGAAACGGTTTATGCTAAAGTCGTGAAATTCGGTATACTTCAATAAGTTGGAATGAAAAAACGTTTTTTGTGTTAATAATTGAATATTTTAGTCAAGGATATCTCCTTTGTTTGTAATATTTAAAAAAAGGTCCTCTTATTTCATCTCGTTGGGATAGACCGTTTTCCAGGAAACTGGCTTTTTCTAAATCGATGTACGATTACTTGGATATCGAAATGCATCTTAATAATCAAGTAGGCACCCTTGTACAAAAATTTTTATTTAGGAGCCAACAATAACAAGACTAATTACTAGTAAGGATTTAGCACTTATTCACAACAGATGTTGAAAATAACCTGCATTCATCTAATGCATCCTCTTATTCTTTTCTTCAAAGAAGATCTTACCTAACCGAAAATACCAGGCTTATTTTTGATATAATCACAAGCAGTACATACTCATTTCCTCTACAGTGCCAATCGGGATAGCATAGACCAATGCCTTCAAGTATCCCCACAAAAAGTAATAGAGATGATTTAAATCTGGGGAACATTATGGCCAATGCACTAGTCCACCACGTCCTATTCATCAACTGATATGGTACATATTCCATTAGGCCCAGCAAATGGTTTTCCAAGAAATTCAGATACTGTTGTCCATTTAAATGGTTGGGAAGCACAAACGGTCCAATTAAAAAAATCAAAAAAATAATCAAAAAATTTCTAGAAAACTTGTCCTGAAAACTTGTCCACACATCAGTATTGTGAGAATTAAAAATTCCATTGCGTGTGAACATAGCTTCATCTATAAAGAGAATGTTCTATACAAAATTTTACATTGACCAAACTAGATTCTTTGTGGCAGGTCATTAGGCTTTAAGACTTGAACTTTCTGCAAATGATATGGGTAGAACGCTTGCTCTCTAACAATTTCGGTACTTTTAGGAATGACTTCTTGAACAGCAATTCGTCTGACACTTATTCCTGGATTTTCTGCTACATTTTCTAAAACTCGTTTTTCATTTTCTACAGTTTTGGTGCTCCGACTTTTTCCATAGTCACGTTTGGAAGGCGTGGAATATCCCTTTTCGCATAATCGTCTATGCAAGTTTGTAAATGTTTCTGTTCAAGAAAGTACACTTGCCACTTTGCAGTTTAAAAATAAAAAATTTAGACAATATTGCGTAAAGGGCCCAGTTTTATTAAACTTCAAAGACAAAGATTAAGAGTGACCGCCGTCTACTTAATTATTAGTATGGATTTCTTTATCCATCTAATCGTACATCGATTTAGAAAAAGTCAGTTTTCTGGAAAACGGTCTATCCTAACGAGATAAAATAAAAGGACCTTTTTACCTAAAAATCTTTGCGATTAAAAAATTGCGATTTATAAAATTAAAAAATATTTCAAACAAAAAAATTATGGCAGTATCAAGGATACACCCCTGTATGTGACGCCTCTGATATTCAATTATTATTATTATTATATTAAATATTTAATTATTAACACAAAAAACGTTTTTCTATTCCAACTTATTGAAGCATACTGAATTTTACGACTTTAACCATTTCGAAAAAACCATCTTTAGCGTTGCCCCTTTAAAGGGCTCTAGCCCGCTAAGAAGCAATTTTTGGTGTATGTTTATAGAAACTTTTTTCACCTCCCAAAATATTTCAACGTCATTTCCGGACACTCTATATGACGGTGACAGTAAGAAAACCTCTATCACAAAACTTTTACAGCGACCTACGTAAGACATTAATATATTCACCTTAATGCAGTTATCTCTGTTTAAGTCTGGTTTCTGTTGAGTTGATAATATAGGTAGCAGCTCATAATATACACATAATAATAAACACATGATAGTATACGAATGGTACAAACTGATTTCTTAAAAAATCATTGTCAATTACTTAATAATCCACTTGGCGTTAGATTCTTAAAAAGATTAATAGTCATGTGTGTACTACTAGAACACAGAGTATTATTACAATACAAAACAAAAATGTATGGGGGGGGAGGACCTATAACATACAACTCCCACATTTTGAATTAGATATTTCTGAAATAAACATTTCTATATTCGTTTTGAACTGTCCTGTTTAGGATTCACAATTCGCTTTTGTACAATAACGTTGACTTGAGTAATGCCTTTTTGACAGAAATTAGCATCGTTATTGCCAAAACATGTCAATAGGTTGTTTTTTACTTCTTCTTCGGTTTTAAAAAACTTCACATTTAAAGAATGTCGGAGGGAGAGAAATATATGGTAGTCCGAGGGTGCGATGTCTGTTGAGTAATGGGGATGCAGTAAAACATCTCAATTGAAGCTCAACAATTTTGCTGGGTCCTGACTGAAACTTGCAGTCGTTCACTGTTATAATGAAATACTCTGTCTTTTCTATTTGCTGATTCTGGCCGTTTTTCTTCAATTTTTGCCACAATTTAATTGTGAACTTTAGAGGTTGGTGTGGATGGTTTGGTTGCATGGAAGAAACTCAAAGTGTATTGGTCCCTTCCAATCCCTGCAAATATAAAGCATAATTTTCTTTGGATGAAGGGTGTTTCGAAGGGGGGCAAACATCATAATTTTTTTCGTTGCACGTTGTTGTATACAATCCACTTTTCATCTCTAGTTGCCATCCACTTCAGGGATGGAGTGTCAGATTTTATTTCAGATCATCTGCTATTATAGCCTGTATATCCTCAACATCAGTGCTTGAAGAACGGCTAGAGCGATGGCGATATTCCAGGTCAAAATCTCCACCTCGGAACCGACCAAACCACTTTTGCACCATGGTCTACACGACAAAACCCTCTCTGCAAAACAGCACAAATCTTGTGTTATGTTTGGACAGCGTTCTTGCGCTTTTTTAATATCAGAGCATGGTGTGGTGTAAATGTAACTTATCGAGCGATATTTTTAATTTAAATCAACTTAACTAATTGTCAATTATTATATTAAAATATCTAATCAAAGTGAATCTGAACGTAAACATTGTAAATACCATAGAAATTAATAATGTACTAATAAATATTACTAATACAATACATATGTTTGTTTACAAGTGTTAAAGAGAAAAATCGCTAGGAACTCTTAGCCATTTTAATTGTGAACTTTAGAGGTCGGCGTCGATGGTTTGGTTGCATGGAAGAAACTCAAAGTGTATTGGTCCCTTCCAATCCCTGCAAATATAATGCATAATTTTCTTTGAATGAAGGGTGTTTCGAAGGGTGGCAAACATCATATTTTTTTTCGTTGCACGTTGTTGTATACAATCCAGTTTTCATCTCTAGTTGCCACCCACTTCAGGGATGGAGTGTCAGATTTTATTTCAGATCTTCTGCTATTATAGCCTTTATATCCTCAACATCAGTGCTTGAAGAACGGCTAGAGCGATGGCGATATTCCAGGTCAAAATCTCCACCTCGGAACCGACCAAACCACTTTTGCACAATGGTCTACACGACAAAACACTCTCTGCAAAACGGCACAAATCTTGTGTTGTGTTTGGACAGCGTTCTTACGCTTTTTTAATATCAGAGCATGGTGTGGTGTAAATGTAAATTATCGACCGATATTTTTAATTTAAATCAACTTAACTAATTATCAATTATTATATTAAAATATCTAATCAAAGTGAATCTGAACGTAAACATTGTAAATACCATAGAAACTAATAATATACCAATAAATATTACTAATACAATACATAAGTTTGTTTACAAGTGTTAAAGAGAAAAATTCGCTAGAAACTCTTCGGATTATCTCAGGAAAAATGAGGTGAATTTACTCTTTGATTCTTACTTCAAATCTTTAAGAAATCGAGGATTTTTTCATTTATGAATTGTTATATTCTTTCCAATATAATCATAAAGGGTTTTTTGCTTGCTCTCAGTAACAAAGTGATTTTGACTGTTTTAGTTTTTACATTCTGATCTAATTTCGTTTATACAGAATTTAACTATCATCCTTTCAGCTGAGTAATTTATATCTGTTGTTTATCATACATTTTATTAGACGTCTTATCCTTATTATATATATATATATATATATATATATATATATATATATATATATATATATATATATATATATATATATATATATGTATATATCATCATCAGCATCAGCCCGTGTCGATCCACTGCAGGATGAAGGCCTCTTTCATGGTCCTGGGCTTTCCTCTGCCACTCTGGTTCAATACACTTAACGATGTCATTGAACCATCGTGCTTTCGGTCTTCTTCGCGGACGTTTGCGATCAAGCGGTATCCACTCCAGGATTGCCTTGGTCCATCTGTCGTCCCATCGCCTCGCTATATGGCCTGCCCATCTCCATTTCAATTGCTTTACTCTTCCAATGATGTCACAGACTTTCGTTTATTCCCTGATCCATGCGCAGGACTTTCTGTCCCGTCTTGTAATACCAAGCATACATCTTTACAATTAATTGCGATGTGAGTGTCCAGGTTTCACTTCCGAATGTCATAACGGGTAGAATGTACTGATCGAAAACTGTTCTTTTCAGGCAAAGTGGGAGTCTGCTCTTAAACACAATGTTGAGCCTGCCAAATTTAACACACCGTTCCACCTCCCGGGCGGTATTACCGTCCATTGAAATCCTCTACCCAAGATATATAAAGCTGTCCACAATCTCCAAATCCCTTCCTAAATCTGAATTTTTTCGGTCCTGAGCGAAGTTATTGAACATAACTTGACTTTTTTTCAGGTTTATTTTCAAGCCAAATGGTTCGCCAGCCATTTGCAGTTCTTGTATGCGTCTTTACAGCTCCTCTGGGTCTTGTGAAAGGAGAACGATATCATCTGCAAATCTAAGATTATTTAAGTTTGCACCGTTGGTCTTTACACCATCCTGTTCCAAATCCAGTTTACGGAATACTTCTTCAAGGCCAGCCGAGAAAAGAATAGGCGATATTGCGTCACCCTGCCGCAAACCTCGTTCTATATTAATTCCCACTTCAAAGTGAATTGTGGCAAAGTGATCGTAATAGGTTTACATATACTTTATCTTTGAGATGGAGTCAAATCCTTTTTCGTTCGATATTAATTAACCTATTTTAACAGTTGATAAATTATTTATTATTTTATTTAACGTTACCAAATTATTTACATATTAATAACTTTACAATATTATAGATTTACATTATATTTCATAATATCACATCTATAATGCCGCATATTTTATCATTGTTTTTTTTTAATATTACATTAAACAAAATGTTTTATATTTTTTTCAATTGTTTAAATTCCGATGCAATTTTATAAAAAAGCACCACTCAAATATTTGCCTCTTGTTGATTTACGAACAAAATATGTTTTTTGTTTTTGTAATCCTCTTTGTACCAAATTGCTAATCTATGTCTCCAGTGACATGGCAGATCATATCTTTTAATTCTTATATCTTTTGAAGATGATATTGTAGCTTGATTATTCCTCTAGAATTATCTTCACATGCGTGGCAAATGCATCCTGACTGAGTTGTATTTGCAATTCATAACATTTGATTATTAAATATTTGAATGTTTAAGAAAATTATACACCAATTCTTTTAAGGCTAGAGTAATATTACAAATTACTGTATTATTAATAATTGAAAGTGTTGTTTTTGTGTATTTAAATGTTTGATGCTTGCTCCCAATATTTTTGGCCATTGAGGCCATCAAAAATTAATTCAAGTAATGTAAGATATCATTTTTATAAAGACAGTTATTAATTGAATAACTGTAATTATCAAGACGAAAATAATTTGCAGCTGTCACATATGTTCTAGATTAGCTGCTAAAAAAACTTCATATTGAAATAATCTACACATACATAAAAAAAAGTTATTGACTGATTTGTCAGTTACTTTGTGATAGTTCATTTTTTAAAAAGAAATAAAACAATTTTTTACTTTGTTATTACTTTTAAAAGTGATAGATAACAAAGTAAGAAATTGTTTTATTCCTTTTTATAAAAAAAATAATAAAATGGATAATAATTAGATTTTAAAGGCTAGTTCTCATCTTTATAGTTTTCCCATAAGAGTGACAGGATTTTGAAACGTAATAATGGCAATACTGTTTAAAATGTAAATGTCACTCACAGTCTGCTGTGTTCAATATATTGTGTCAATTAACAGACCCTTCAGAATAACGGAAGAAGACGAATACTCTGACTTGAAAGAAATAAAAGCGGAGCGTTCTTGGTCCCGTCTTTTATCTATTATATACTAGTGACCTACCAGCTTTGAAAGACACTGCAATAGCCACATATACTGATGATACTGTTTTACTAACAGTGGAAAAAACATAGAAACTTCAACTAGAAAACTACAATAAGCAAGCGATTAAATAGTTAATTGGACCAAAACATGAAAAATCAAGCTCTCGAACTGAAATCTACACATGTCAACTTTAACAACAAGAAAATAACAGAGCAGCTCCCTCTAAATATAAATGGTACAGCCCTTTCATATGTGCTGAATGCCAAATACCACGGCATGACTTTTGATATCAAACTAAGGTGAAAAGAACATGTAAAAAAGAAAAAAGCTGAGCTTGATCTGAAATACAGAAAATACTATTGGCTTATAGGAAGAAAGTCCACGATGACAATAAATAATAATATACTGATTTATAATCAAATCCTAAAACCAGTGTGCTATATGGTATTTAGTTGTGGGGATGTTGCGAAATATAGTCAGTGGTATATTCGTAACTCCGATCTTCATCCAGATCTTGGAATTCCAACGGTGAATGAGGAAATCAGGAGGTTTGGAGGCAAACACGATGCCAGGCTACACCCTCATGTTAATGCAGAACTGCTGCCAGTTCAACTGCTGAACAACCAAAATCATGTTCGAAGACTGAAGAGAACTAAACCTCGTAACCTCGTACAGTGTGTTGTGTGCAAAAGCAGAGCATAGTAAAAACAATTTAAAGGACATCATTGGATTAACTTTAGTTGGCATTTGGGTTAAGATTTCTTAGAGAAAAATTAATGGTCAGTATTTTTCACTAGTTTCAATAGATTAAGAAACTATCAGTAAATAAATACTTGTAGTTAAAATTAAAAAAAAAACAAAGGAAAAATATTAAACTTGAAGAGATTTACCACTAAATACCAAAAAGCTTTTTTGAACTGCTCGACGCAGGAGAATTCTCCTGATGATGCTAACATGGTTAGCGAAACGTGCGTCGAGCAGTTCAAAAAAGCGTTTTGGTGTTTAGTGGTAAATCTCTTCAAGTTTAGTATTTCACAACAAAGATTCCAACAGAAGAATTGAATGGAAAAATACACAATATACAAATTCGGCTCAACAGCAGTTGAAAGGCAGCACACTTCGGATTTGTAGGTTTGTGAACAAACATAACTACAGGATTTGGACCAATAAAAATCCTCAAGCTACGAAGAAGTGATTGGACTAAAGGAGTGATAAGATCTTATTTTTTTATATATCTTTGACATGAACTTATAAATAGGGATATAAACAATGCTTTATTTCCACAAGGCTTGTGAAAATAATTTTAGGGCTTATTTTCACAAAGCTTGACACTTGTCACACATCTAACCAAACACGCAATCGATTGATTGCAAGAAAAGTTTCCTGGACGCGTTATTTCGCGAAATGGTAATGTCAGCTGTATGTTAAATCGCTGGTTTACAGAAATATATCTCTAGCAATTCTGACCTTAAAGGAAATAGTCAGTCTACCAATTAAAAAAATCACGCGATATGTGTGAAAGAGTAATAAAAAATTGGGTCTCCAGAATGTATTCTACCAGACGAAGCCCCGGGGAACATTTGAACGGCATTATTTTCAAAACCTAATTCCATTATTTGTTCTTCGAAATATTATAAAAGTAACTGGATTATCACTTGTAGTTTTCATTGTGTCTTTTTTTAAGTTTGACAGTCTTATAGAACAATCCTTTATATGTGAAGCAAACCATTTCATCCGACATCCCTTGGTTGATGATTAAAACTTTAAAACATTAAAGCAAGATTCAGTAAAAGTATGAATGAATTAACCCAATTAAAAATGTTAAGTTTATTTTAGGACATTTATCAGTTATCTAAAAGATACAGTAAAATCATAGAAAAAAATAAATATTTTGAGTCCAAAATGTGTACATGGTTTAGGTCATTATCATTATATGAAATACATACTCTTTGATTCAACACTAGGTAGGCCACACCAATAAAAGATTAGGTTCAATTAAATGTTATAAATAATTATAGGGGATTCTGAAATTATCTTTATTCCATGTCCTTACATAATAACAAAATTAAAGCACACTCCCTATTATTAAGCAAATTTTAAACAAACAACTGTTTCTACTAAGATTTATTTTTTGTCCATTGCCGTAGTATATTTTTAAATAAGAAAATTTAGTTCATTAAGGATATGTGTATTTATTGATACATAGTATTTTTCTTTAGAAATATCAGATAAATTCATGCATATAAGCTAATTTGCGATTAAAAATAGACAATTTACTTAATTTGATTGTTTTAACAACCTTCTATGACTAAAGGAAATTTTCTTCACATCAACAAATTGTAGATTTCATCATTACGTCATGACTACCACCTGTATAAATAAAGTAATAATACATCAGTAATTATATAATTATTTTGTACAATGTAATTATATGATATATTGTATCATATAATTGTTTTATTCAATTGAAATTACAATCCTACATTGTCTCCTTCAAAATAGTGGCATTGGGAAGCCACACAGCTGGTCGGTTACGTCTTGTTTAATATTCTAAAATATCTTAAAATGGTGTCCCTTGAGGTCAACTTTCAATCTTTGATCCCTTCAACCCGCAATCAAAAAGAAGAAGCCATAAGAACTCAAGTCTGATGTATAAGAGGGCTGCGGAGCCACAATGATGTCTAAACTTGCCAAAAATTCGTTAATCGAAATGGTTGTGTGGCCAAGAGAATCGTCGTGATACAACACCCAGATGTTCTGGAAGTTCGGTCTCACACCAACTTTCTTTCGAAGTCTTTCGAGAAAGTCTCGGTAAAATGCTTATTTACCGTTTGGCGTTACGCTCCTAGGCTCATTTTCAATCGAATCTCGGCCTTCTAAGAATGACTTAAATCACCTAAAAACCTGTTTTCTGTAAGCTTCTGGAAGTTTTGCAAACGTTTTTGTCGCATTGTATCCTAGTCTGAAACAAAATTTAATAGGGCACCGTTGCTAGCCATTGCTGTCACTCATATTCTGAACGCATTATCCGGTTTACGAAAAGTATTGCTAGGAACCAACAGGTGACAATAGGGAGTTCAAACTAACACTAAATTCACATGAAATGTTAAACTGTTTTCCGCTAAAGGGGATAGAAACAGTATTGCCATATCAAACTCAACATCATCAGTCCTGTTACTTTATTTACACCCCTCGAAAATCTGATTTTAACACCAAACGGGATTCTACCATTCTGGGGCAGATTTTAGTTAAAAGGCAACACCGAACTATACTATTTTCAAATTCACGACGGTACACTCAGTTTGAGCCAATGCAGAGCACTATAAAGATATTTTTAATTTTTTGTGGCCTCAGATGGAGAAGATGGAAAACCGATCAGTGGTTTCAACGAGGCGGTGCTACTTACTATTAGTTGCATGGTACACAATTGGTGAAATAATCGTGCAAAATTTCTATATCGCATTATTTCGAGAAATGGGGACATGAATTGGCTACAGTATTCATACGATTGGACTCGCAATATTACTAAAAAGTTATCGAACCTATTATGAAAATAACTTCTACCGGGTATATCTTCTAATATAAATGTTTTCTAATGATCTACCATCGGACAGAAATCCGCTCGCTACTTATAATTAGAGACCGGACTTGTTAAAAACATAAGTGAATAAATCGTTTCATGCAATGCCTTGCGCCATGGTTTCAATTTGTGAAAATATCTATATTGCCAAAGGGTTTATAAATTCATTTCAATTATTTTTGTGAATACATTAGATTGTTTCGGTTTTATGTTATATGATAAAAAAGTAACAGCACGAAATAAGTACAATGATAAAGCTAAAGTTAGTATTAATTAATTTTTTCCATAGAACGAGTCAGTAGCATACTGTGACTAAGAAGTAGCATAATGTGACTGATAAGCAGTGACCTTGCCCGAGCTCGGGAAGAAATCCGTTCTCTACTTATAACTAGAGATTGAATTGTTTCAAGTTAAAAAAGATAAGTAAATAAATCGTTTCATCCAATAGAGAATTTCAGAAAATATCTATATCGCCAAAAGGTTTACAAATTAATTTAAATTATTTTTGTGAGTATATTGAATTGTTTCGTTTTTTTATGTTGCATGCTAAAAAAGTAACAATACGAAGCAAATTAAGCAATAAAGCTAAGGTTACTATTAATTCATTTTTCTATAGAACGACTGTAGTGTACGACTATGACTGAATACACTGATAACTAGCGACCTTGTTCGAGCTCGGGAAGAAATCCGCTCTCTACTTATAACTGGAGAACGGACTTGTTAAAAAAGATAAGTAAATAAATCGTTCCATGCAATGGCTTACGCCATCGTTTCAATTTATGAAAATATCTATATCGTCAAAAGGTTTAGAAATTCATTTCAATTATTTTTTGTGAGTATATTGAATTGTTTCGTTTTTTTTTTATGTTGCATACTAAAAAAGTAACAGTACGAAGCAAATTAAATGATAAAGCTAAGATTAGTATTAATTTATTTTTCTATAGGACGAGTGAAGTGTACGACTATGACGGAATACACTGATAAGTAGTGACCTTGCCCGCGCTCGGGAAGAAATCCGCTCTCTGTTTATAACTAGTGACCGGGCTTGTTAAAAAAGATAAGTAAATAAATCGCTTCATGTAATGGCTTGCGCTGTCGTTTCAATTAATGAAAATATCTATATCGCCAAAAGGTTTAGAAATTCATTCTAATTATTTTTTGTGAGTATATTGAATTGTTTCGTTTTTTTATGTTGCATGCTAAAAAAGTAACAGTACGAAGCAAATTAAATGATAAAGCTAAGATTAGTATTAATTTATTTTTCTATTGGACGAGTGAAGTGTACGACTATGACGGAATACACTGATAAGTAGTGACCTTGCCCGCGCTCGGGAAGAAATCCGCTCTCTGTTTATAACTAGTGACCGGGCTTGTTAAAAAAGATAAGTAAATAAATCGTTTCATGTAATGGCTTGCGCTGTCGTTTCAATTAATGAAAATATCTATATCGCTAAAAGGTTTAGATATTCATTCTAATTATTTTTTGTGAGTATATTGAATTGTTTCGTTTTTTTATGTTGCATGCTAAAAAAGTAACAGTACGAAGCAAATTAAATTATAAAGCTAAATTTAGTATTAATTTATTTTTCTATAGGACGAGTGAAGTGTACGACTATGACGGAATACACTGATAAGTAGTGACCTTGCCCGCGCTCGGCAAGAAATCCGCTCTCTGTTTATAACTAGTGACCGGGCTTGTTAAAAAAGATAAGTAAATAAATCGTTTCATGTAATGGCTTGCGCTGTCGTTTCAATTAATGAAAATATCTATATCGCCAAAAGGTTTAGATATTCATTCTAATTATTTTTTGTGAGTATATTGAATTGTTTCGTTTTTTTTATGTTGCATACTAAAAAAGTAACAGTACGAAGCAAATTAAATGATAAAGCTAAGATTAGTATTAATTTATTTTTCTATAGGACGAGTGAAGTGTACGACTACGACGGAATACACTGATAAGTAGTGACCTTGCCCGCGCTCGGGAAGAAATCCGCTCTCTGTTTATAACTAGTGACCGGGCTTGTTAAAAAAGATAAGTAAATAAATCGTTTCATGTAATGGCTTACGCTGTCGTTTCAATTAATGAAAATATCTATATCGCCAAAAGGTTTAGATATTCATTCTAATTATTTTTTGTGAGTATATTGAATTGTTTCGTTTTTTTATGTTGCATGCTAAAAAAGTAACAGTACGAAGCAAATTAAATGATAAAGCTAAGATTAGTATTAATTTATTTTTCTATAGGACGAGTGAAGTGTATGACTACGACGGAATACACTGATAAGTAGTGACCTTGCCCGCGCTCGGGAAGAAATCCGCTCTCTGTTTATAACTAGTGACCGGGCTTGTTAAAAAAGATAAGTAAATAAATCGTTTCATGTAATGGCTTGCGCTGTCGTTTCAATTAATGAAAATATCTATATCGCCAAAAGGTTTAGATATTCATTCTAATTATTTTTTGTGAGTATATTGAATTGTTTCGTTTTTTTATGTTGCATGCTAAAAAAGTAACAGTACGAAGCAAATTAAATTATAAAGCTAAAGTTAGTATTAATTTATTTTTCTATAGGACGAGTGAAGTGTACGACTATGACGGAATACACTGATAAGTAGTGACCTTGCCCGCGCTCGGCAAGAAATCCGCTCTCTGTTTATAACTAGTGACCGGGCTTGTTAAAAAAGATAAGTAAATAAATCGTTTCATGTAATGGCTTGCGCTGTCGTTTCAATTAATGAAAATATCTATATCGCCAAAAGGTTTAGATATTCATTATAATTATTTTTTGTGAGTATATTGAATTGTTTCGTTTTTTTATGTTGCATGCTAAAAAAGTAACAGTATGATGCAAACTCTCGATAAAGCTGAAGTTAATATTATTTAGTTTTTCTATAGAAAAAACTAAATAATATAAACTCGATCTATAAACGAGTCAGTAGTCTATGACAATGACTAAACATACTGATAAGCAGTGTGTTTAGCTGTATTAGAGTGTTTGGAACTTGCCCAAGTTCGGGCAAAAATCCAACAATAAATCCAACGAACTGTTTCTTATTTAATATCAAGATATACAAAATATCTTGCCACGTGGAAATGATCTATCCAACTTTAAGACTAAAGTTAAAATTTACTAGAATGTAACGAAAATAGTTGCGTTTTTTTTTTCTTTAAAAATAAAAGTTTATACTTTACTCTCAAACATTTAATGCAATTTGAAATTTTTGGTCCGACAAATAAACATTCCTTCTTCAGTATTAAAGTGATTCTACTTCAAAATATTCAGTCGACGGTTTTTAACCAAAATGTTAAAATGAGTAAAATAAATGTGTCAAAAAGTTCGGGGACACCTGAATGTTGAAGATTAGAAAAAATATCTGGTCACCACGATCTTTCGTTGCCGACGTTTTGAGATCAGCTGAGGCTGCATATCCTAGAAAAAGCCCTAGGAGATTTTCAGAGAAATTAGGAGCTATCCAGGAATAATTTTTTAAACCAGTTCATAACTAGGTACCTCAAGATCGCAAATACTTTTGTTCCAACCTTGTATTTAATTAAATCTAGTTAATACTTTTTCGAACAATTTTTCGTGTTTATTGTATATGTTATATACCATAAACTGGGGTTACATTGGTAGATTTGTAATGTTTTTCAAACTTTTTGAAACATTTATTAATAAATATACTTTTTATTTAATATTCACATGCCACTTGCGACTCTTTTGATTTAGTGATTGTAACAAAAAATATGTGATATTGATATTAAAATTATAAAATCACTAAAACAACCATGCCAAAGTTACCCCGGGTTTGGAGTGTTATTAGCAGGTGAACACAAATGCACATTTATAATTAACTGTGACTAGATAACTTAAATTAATGGGTGTAAAAGTACACTATATTAAGTAAACATATCTTTATTATACAAGTCTTAAAAGTAATAGGTTTAGTGAAAAAGAAACAAAAAATTATCATCTTCACAAAATGCACATACAAAATATGGATCTTTACTCCCTTTATGACAGATACCACAAACCCATTTCTTGCATGTGATATATGTGATCTTATATATGCTCCATTTTGTTTTACAAATAGAGCATATATCGTCGTCTTCTTCTTTGATTGAGATTGAGGGTTTAGGCCTACTACGTCGGTTCTTCGTCAGACAGTTGCATCACTTGACCTGACATAATTTTTTTATTACGCTTACGACTTCGTTCATTCGTCTTACCCTGATTTTCTCGTAAGATCAATGAGAAATGAATCCAAAACACGTGCGTAAGACGAGGAAGTTTCAAAAAACTGCGTTATTCGCGGACGGCCAACAGAAGTTCTAGTTCTTTTGATGTTAGATGCTGTTCTGAGAGAGATTATTCCGACGCATGAAATTCACTAATCGGGTCCTGGTATTTTTTTTAATTTTTTAATAGTCCTACCTTGTTTATCCAGATATTTTTGTATTATTATACCCAAATCTCGAATAGGGAAGCCCCATATTGCAACTTAACGTAAAGTGTTCGCAATCAAAGTTTCTTATTCTAGATTTAATGCCAACGAGGACCTCCAACTTGTTTATTGCATATGTCACTTAATCTATTTTGAATAGTGCCACGAGATATTTTCCACTTTTTACGTGCTCTGGCTTGAGACATGCCCTTTTTAATATCTTCTAGTGCTTTTTTCAGGTCATTCTCACTATAATTGCGATATTACGCGCGCCTAATGCACTAACGTATTTACGAGGCATCGTAACGCAAGACACAACCTCCCGTAACAAAACTCAATCACGCACAGACAGGCTGGCCTACGCGCTTCCCTTTCTCACACCCGCGATTTGCCCCCAAGGCTCAGTGCCAATGTTACCCCAGTTTACGGTACAAATTAATTTTTACGCTTATTGGTTTTCATTCTTCAATTTTTTTCACCTTATTTGAATTACAACTGTGTTTTTTTATTTGGAAATAAGTTGGATCCATATCCATGTCATCTGATACAAAAACTGATATTGCTTTTTGTTAAAAATATTAATATTAGTGCAAGGAGAATTTCCTAAAAATAGAACAATTATTAACAAAAAATGTATATTCGTAGATTATCTTATAATGATTATATATGATGGTATAATAACAGTCATGTAAGACGAAATTTACAGATAGAAACTCTACAATAAAAATATTCTAAAACTTGTGTTTGTTTCGAACGAATTCAAGCGTCAGTAGCGCACATAAATTCATGATTAGCCAATAATAGCCCATTGGTTCTTGTGTAATACGTAGTAAATTAAATTACAATACAATTTCAAATTATTCCTATATTTTCCGTCATATAACAGTCAATAAAATATTTTTAGAAATAACTGCTAGGAAGTGGATAGAAGTGATCGTAAACGATCTCACACTAAAAAGGTTGAATAAATTCGGTTACATGGATTTGGTAGACCATTGCAAAGCATGGTACATTATTTTTCGAATATATCTGTATATAGTCGAGTACTCAAATTCAAGTTTATTCTTTTAACATCCAAGATCAATGCGCGCGCTCTTCTGTAGCTCAAAGAGACCTATACGAGATGAGATTACACGACCACATTATGTACATTCGAACCCAGGAGATGAGATGTATTAGTTTATAGGTCTTGTTTATAGGTCCTTGATACAGATAAACGAATTATCTACATTACGTGAAGTTGGTGGCAGTGCCCTCTACACTGATACTTACTTATACTTATAATACTTAGCATTAACGCTCTTTAATGCATCCTTGTTACGACATTTATGTTATCTGCTGGCAGAGGTTCACTAGAAGTCAGTTCGCCAAATAACAAAACTAAACAATAATCTTTTCTAGACGATAATTATCCAGCCTGGTCAAATGTTCCACCCAACGCTCTCTCATCACGAAAACCTCTGTAAACAAACAGGTCGCCCCAATACGAAGTCCTTTATTTGGTTTACTTTGGCACCATCTGATCTCCAGTAACTTTCCGCAACCGTACACGGTCACCTTTACTTTCAAGGACAAATTATGATTACCAGAAACTCAATAACGAAGTTTTCCAAAGACTCTAGAAGTACACCTAATTCTGTTACAGATTTCCGATTGCAGATCTGCTCTAGAATTTACAAGACTGCCAAAGCATCTAAAAGATTCCACAGACTCAAGTGGAAAGCCATAAATGTTGTTGGTGTGAAGGGATAAATTATCATAAGTAGTAAGTGCTTCCACTTGAGAGTCCTGATCGTCTTTCCACCTATCATCTCTCAATAAACGGCCATGGGTGACTCTGATTCGTGAAAAGTTATTTGTAAGACAATATAGTTCCTTCATAGCCTGGAAGAAACTCCTACCATTTGTGTCGGTAAAATATTGAATTTCCTTGGCTTTGTTACCCCACTATTGGTTCTTTAAAAGTCTTATGTTATATTGTACTTCATTTTCTAATGGATTTTAAGGTGTTTTTGAAGACCTGTACTTTTTATACAAGATTAGTCTCTATGTTGTTGACGCTATCTTGAAACCAATCAACTCGCTCTTTTTCTTTCGGGCCGAAAGTGTGTCTGCAGGCATTGAAGACTGCTTCCTTGACTCCGACTACATCTAATGACCGTATAAAATTGTATATTTCATCACGTCAATATAACATTCATAATTTTTTTCATTACGCTGCATTTTTTTATTCTTCGTTAATAAAATGACAGTATATTCTAGATAACACTAATGTATAGGCAGAACAGAACTCTGGAGGATTTAGCTTGAACCTAATTCCAAGACATTTACAAAATAAATATATATATATATACCAGGTGTCCCATTAAGGATGGATCGCGGCCGTATCTTGAAAACTATTTACCCCACAGCTTTGGTACCAGCATGATGGATGCCCTGCCCACTTCTCGCAGGTGGTTCGAAACTTCTTGGATGCTTCGTTTCCAAATCGTTGGATAGGACGGGGTAGTTTATTTTCGTGGCCGGCGCGCTCACCGGATTTGACAGTCCTCGATTTTTACTTGTGGGGAAGACTATAAGACCTTGTTTTTCAAACTCGTCCTACCACACGAGAAAACATGATTGAAACAATTCAAAATTCAATAACCAGCATTTCAAGAGAGGAAATTGAAGCTGCCGATTTTAGTACTCGTCGAAAAATAAATCTTTGCATTTCAACGGATGGAAGGCATTTTGAACATTTAGAAAGGCGTTAAAGTCCAGATTCTTTTAATTATTAGACTGTTGTGCTGTTAATTTTATTTGACTGTTGTTATTATTATTATCTTCGTTGTTGGCCCGTTGGCCTTTAAACACGCTCCAAATTAATATGGCACGAAGAATTTGGACCAGTCCTAAGCCTGGGTAAAGTGTAAAGGAAGGTAAACATTAGGTTAATATTTTTTTAACTTAATGCAGGTAGTAGTGAAATAACTGATTTTTTCAGAAAAATCGAAATATCTCTTGACATGTCTGAGATATCGATTTCGGGTTTTCACTGGATGATTCCTCTTTAAATTACCTTTCTAGCCATGTAATAAAAGTTGTACCATTCCACTTGAAAAAACTGAACAAAACTTCAAAAAAACGATTGTTGAATGTAACGCCACCTCGCGGTTTCATTTATAAACTAAATAATTTATCTCCCAGATTATCTGATTGTCCCAGCAATTGCCTTTTAAATTAATCCAAATTGAGGAAAATCGGTTTAGGCAAACGAACATTAGACGACTTTTTATCTAAATAGGTAAAACTCCCCCCACTTCTTTATTCGCGAAGTTACGACAAAATGTCATAAAACGAAGTTGTAGGAGACAGTTTGCTAATTATAACTGAGAATTTTTCTTACTCGGTTAACACTTGAAAATACACAAAAAAAGATTTTTAAAAATGTTTAGCTCGTCACGCCCTCTTGCGGTCGTTTTAGAAGCTTAAAAACATTTTTGGTGAATTTCTCATGATCATTTTTAGTACAATTTTTTTCCTCAAAGCTGTGGGATAAATAGTTTTCAAGATACGGCCGCGATCCATCCTTAATGGGACACCGTGTGTATATATATATATATATATATATATATATATATATATATATATATATATATATATATATATATATATATATATATATATATATATATATATATATATATATATATATATATATATATATATATATATATATATATATATATATATATATATATATATATATATATATATATATATATTGGAATAAACTTTACACATTGCAGCTTTACTAGCAATAACTAATACTACAAGAAAATTAAAACAAATATAAACATAACAGTATAATATTAAAAGTTTATATCATAGACGCAGATCGCAGTTCTAGAGTCATTCCAGGGCTTCTATGCTGAAGCTTACGTCGGGGTATTCCGACAAGGTTGGCAAGGTAGGCAATCGTTTGCTCTTCAGCGTCACATTTATCGCATCTCAGGCTCTCTGCAGCTCCCCATTGGACCATGTTCTGATTGCAGATCCCGTGACCTGTTCGGATCCTGTTTAGGTTGCACCACAGTCTTCTAGGAAGTATGAACCCTGGTGGTTTACTAAACTTGAAGATATTTAACACCAAATCACTTTTTTGAACTTCTCGACGCACGTTTCGCTAACCATGTTAGCATCATCAGGAGATGTTTAAATCAGGTCAAAAAAAGATTTGGTGTTTAGTAGTAAATCTCTTCAAGTTTACTGTTTCACATCAAAGGATCCAGTAGAAGAATTGACCTGTTGGTTTAGTTGTTGGGTCCTGTAGCAGATGGGAGTTTGTACTGTCTCGATCTCTCCATTGTGATATCCATGTTCGTGGCAGTGAAAGTCCATCACCTATTTGGCGGTTGCCTCGGCGAGTGTCTGCCCTTCTCACAATCTCTGTTGTTGGTGTTTAAGAGAAGCAACGTAGGTGTGACAATAAATGTAGCGACATTTATTGTATATATCGTAAAACTTCCATTCCACTTCCACTTATAGGCTGATATAATCAGCCTTTATTAAACTGAATAAGTTTAGTTTAGCTAAATAAAGGCTGATAAATAATCAGCCTTTATTCGACTAAACTTATTCAGTTTAAACCAAAACCCAAAAAATGAAACACACATTATTATTACGCCACTGTTCAACACTTTGTTAATTTTTATTCTCATGATCGCGGCTTTATTCGCCGCTATGTTTTCATTAATTAGCAATTACTGACATGTATTTAAACAGTTCAATGCCGATCGAAAGACCATCGTGTGGTCTATAAACACGGTCTCTCATTGAACGATAAAATTATTTACAACATTTAATTGTTATTCGTTAAAATCATACAGTTTTCAATGTTCTGCGCACGCAGATCATATAAAAAATCAATAGCGTTATCTCAAAAAGACTGATATAACCTTTAATAAATGCCGAATCCAACTAAAGATGATTTTCTAGTGGTTTTTTAAACGCCTTTTTGTAAATAAATTACATGACAGTATTTTTCGAGCGATATTAAATTAATATAGCAAATCAATTTAGTGAATATGACAATAAATAAAGGGGAGGATGTCGAAATACAACGGGAGAAACAAAGGTTATATGAAGGTAAGTTGTTTTAATTCATATATGATTAAATAAAATGTACATAATTAAAAACTGGTTGTGTTCAGTAATAATAAACGCAATTATATAGATATAATTGAAAAAAATACACATAACATGCCACATTTTTCTATATGAATACTAAATTTTCATTTAAAATTATTGTATAATATTAACATTAATTATGTTATTCTATTAGCAAATAAAATAGAGAACTTCGTTCTCATTTTAAATATAAGGAGTGAGTGTAGAGTTCTTTTAAACCTCTCCTGCATTGTACACTAGAAATTCTGATTTTTCGAAGCGGTATGATTCTTTTTCTTCGTGAAGAAGTTTATAACGATTATAAATATCACTAGTCAAAGAAAACGGGAAATATTAAACCTATATAGAAACCACATCTGTAAGTCTTCTTCTTCTTCTTCTTCTTCTTCTTCGTATTATCCTTTACAGAAGAGTCATCTCCTACGGAAATTAATTCCGTTTGCGGCCTTTTCTGACTTTCTGGCTTCCTTGGTGGTTGCATTTTGGAGGGATAAACCAGTTATGTCTTTTTGGTCTCTCCATCTTTTTGGATGTCCACCGGGTGATTTAGAGCCCTCCATCCGTCCCTGTATTACCGTTTTTCTAGGTCAGGAATATACCGGTAGCTCGCATGGACAATTTCGGACAATTCAATTCGCCTTCGTTCGATATTAAAGCCCCAACATAGATGAATTGACCTATCGTAACTTGTCCTATTTTACTGATATTGAGCATATTGTTTGGATGGTTGATAATCATTATTTCCATTTTCTTTAATAATCTCGTTTATTTCTATCCGTAAAGATAACTTTCATCCTTTATTTATTTATTCATTTTGTTTTGATAATTAAGGTCAGCTCCTTGGGCGATCTCGCAAGAAGTGTAGTGTCATCCATAATATATTCTCCATAAATGTTGAATAGAATTGGCGATAGAATGCATTCTCGTCTAGTTTCTGATAATGAAGGGATCTGATAATCCAGTTTCATGAAGAATTTGCCATAATTTGTCCCATTTTAGAATGTCAAATGCCTTCCGATAATCAAGGAAATAGAGGTTCCAAGACTGCCATCTATGTATCTGCAATAAAAAATATAAACAACCCCATTGTTGCCAATTCCGGATACATAATAGCAATCCTCGTATACAAGATGCTTGACTTCTCAGGTTTTTTCGATCATTTGTCGAATGTTCAGTACCTATATCTGTTCCTAGAACGAAACCAGCGTCCTATGACGGAATCTACCATGATAAGTAGGATTTTAAGCGTTCGTTTATAATGTGAAGGAGTATTTTACTTGCATATAGAAGCGATAAGTAGGTAATTTTCACATTTCTCTTAGACTGACTCTGTGGACCCTTTTCTGTGTAGAGAGTATGCTGAGCTCTGCCAATCTTCAGAATATTATTTTAACCTCACATACCGAGTTTCATGACAAAATTCGCATTTTTAATTTTCTCATTATTTTGGTCTATACACAAAATTATTACAAGTTTATTTTTTAATTTGATAATTACTGTGCCATGGAAAGTAATAATTTCACACTAGTGATAAATGTTAGTCAGATTAACTTATTAAGTTCTAATCGGTGATTACAGAATTAACATGCCAAAAAATGTAAGACAAAAAAATCGAAATAATCCAGTTGTTTGGTTAATTTGCTCGTAGTAGCAGAGAAGTTGCTGCAGAGTTTAACATAAGACCTCTCCAACGTGCCCCCATTACTCATGGAAAAGCAGTGGTTGTAAATGCTCTTTTCAGTAAAACTAGCAGTGTTATGTATTATATGTTTATTAAAATATATCACAAAGTTCGACCTCGTCGAATATACCTGCATCCTGAGGATAACGCAACAAATCGATATATAGGCAACAAATCGAGCAAATCCATTAATGAACCTTCGAGATATATCGTCTCAACTGAACATTAGCAAGGATAAAATCAGAAGATGTTTCGTTCATCACAAAATCAAGCCCTATAAACCGAAGTTATTACGTACATTGAAAGGTCATGATAATAAAAATTAGACTATTGTTATTGGGCCCAAGATATTTTTTTAAATCACAGACATTTCCTGAAGATTATTGATGAGGCTACATTCACCACTAATTGGGTTATATTGTCTCAAAACTGTAGATATTGGACAGAGATAATTCTCACTAGGTTATAAATTGTAAAGGCTAATATTCCCAGAAAGTCAATGTCTGGTGTGGCATTTTCGGAAACCGAATAATTGGTCTTTTTTTCTTTAATGAACCATTGAATGCTTGTCGTTTAGTTAACTTCTTCGATGAGGAATTTTGGAATGCAATTGAAAATCTTCCTCCTAAGGTGTATAAGCGATAATGTGTAGTTGCAGCTACAGCACAATTTAAGGATTATTCGTCAATGGTAGAACCAAAAATATCATATGCGCTGGATAGGAAGAAATCTCTTCAAATCTCTCCAAAACTCCAATATTTTACCGTCTTCCAATATTTTACCCCTCGATTTTTATTTTTGGGAAATGATCAAAAATAAAGTTTATAAAACAAGGCCCAGAAATCGATATGAATTTTATGCTAGTATAAAGCAGGACTGTCAAGAAATCAATATCCCGGAATTTGGACGAGTAATTAAACAGAATCGTAAAAGAATCAAAAAATGTATTCGAATAGATGGAGGATTAGTTGAGATAGATCACATTTGATAGTTAATTATGTGTATTATGAAAATTATTGTTGTATACTTTTTCCTAAATTTAATCAATTACCAAAAATTGTTTTCCCATAATAATAATAAAATAATTATCCCTTTGTAAGTGCTATTTATTTTACTGAAATATTTGAATAAATGACACTATTAAATTGACAATGACACAGGTCATTGTCAATTAAATTGACAATGACACATGTCATTGTAAATTAAATTTACAATGATAATGACACACTAATTGTGAATTCGTAGTAAGCGGCGTTTAAAGTTCAGATTTCAGTTGAGTATCTTAAAAAATGTGACACATCAATCTGTATGACTGTGCAAAAATTCAAATCTGTATCCCGTCAAATATCCGTATAATTTTTATTATTCAAATGGTTTTTTCCATTAAGTTCGTTTTATTATATAAATTGACATACGCCCAACAATAAGTAAATAAATAGATACACTATTAATATTCATTATTATTATTGATTATGTGCAATTCTTATAAAATGAGAGATTGCTTGAATCTAATATTTTCAGAACATTAGTTTAATATGTTTAGTGTTAAATTACAAAATACACAAGATAGATCACAATCTAAAATCATTAATTAGCTTTATCTTCAAATGATTGTTTTCAACTTGAAATTTCTGTTTAATTACTCGTAGCAGATATTCAAGTACAAAACACTTATTATATACACATAATTGCGAAAATAATATTTTTTAATCCCTTTGAACTATTATTGTTCCACTTGCAGATATTATTACAAACATAAAAAACCTAGAAATATAATTCACAAATTATTTTCCATAGCATAGCATATGTTGGATGCCTAAAAAAATCTATATTACTTTACTAGATGTCCAATTTAAATAACGATATAAAATATTAAAAATTTATATCCGTATGAAATAACCCACGGCTAGCTAGTTGTGGATTTCTTACGCAATTTGTGCCCCTGACCAAGTTTTAGAGCACCACTTAGTTCTCTCGATGGAAGTGGTCTGGATAAGAGTAAAGTTATAAATGAAACCGGAAGTTGGTATTGGAGTGGTTTGTACTAATACTCTTAATAAATGTATAATAAAATATATATTCCCCAAAGGACTCACAATAACATAAAATGTTATAATTGGCGAGATGAGAACTTATTGAAGATTATTATTAACAGTAATTATATGGACTTACGATGCCGGCTCACAATTTCAGCACAAAATAGAAATAATTATAACTAATTCAATTCTTAAATATGTCTACTCATCTGTATTCAGGTACGGCCTCAATCAGGAGCAAAATTATCCTGAGGGAATGATCTAATGGAGTCTAATGGAGTTTGGCGGTTGATGGCTGGCGCACCGTGGTTCAGTCTCGGTTACTATCTAGGGCTTTAATGGCGAAGAAACGTCCATCTCCAATTGGGCCGATGAGGCGGCAACTAATCACCCTCGGGACTGATTCGACCGGAAACATACAGATACATTAATCAACTTACTACCGAAAGCAACAAACGACCGAAATACTTTATCGGAACCGGAATGAAATCGTCATACTGGGACTTGCGTCATGGGGACCTGTGACCACTGAACTGATGAGCTGACAATTGAGACTAAAGAGAGTGATTGGGTGAGAAGAGGGGAGGACATCTAGCTGCACTTTTCGCCCTTTTATACCTCTTCGACAAACAACTATCAAAATATCCGGACAGTACTGTCGTCGCCACAAATATATATTCCTACAAGCTTTGAAACAATTTATTCTTATAATCTCCATGAACCTTTTGTTCATGCATTTGGTGCATTGGTGACGAATTGTTTAGCTGGCTTTGGAAAATAATTCCTTTCCTTATCACAAAATTATTAAAAAGTCTCAAAGACTCAACTTCAAGAACCTCTCATTAAACCTTAAGTAAAAATGCTGTGTTAACGTTTGATATTAACACACAAATTCCTTACTGGCGATCCTCTGGCTACCAAAAAAAGCAAATCAGCTTTCTTTTGCTCTTTGGTTTGCTCATTCGGATCTTGATAAGGTTGGAGCCATTCCTGGTTCTGGCATTTCGCTTCCGGGTTGTATTTAAAAATTCAAGACCCATTACCAGTAATGATACTTTCCAGAAAATGGGGGTCAATTTCATTCAGCCCCACAAAGTCAAGACGTTTTCCTCTTGTTGTCCTTTTTATCTTGCGAATGGTTTTTCGGAACTATTTTCGCGCAGGTTTTCTTTACTCCCAATTTACTGGTCAAAATGTGATAGACGGTTGCGTGAATCAAATTCAACTGTTCCCCAATTATTCATGAACCGATCAAAATATATAAGATTCCGGATTCTATGGATATTTTTATTACTTCTTGCTGATGAAGGCTCTCCGCTATGAAGTTCATCTTCAATTATATCTCAGTCTTCTGAGAATACCTTAAATTGCCTAAAAATCTGAACTCTCGACAAAATACTATTTTCATATACCTGTTAAGTTTTGCAAAATATTCGGTCGCACTGTGCCCCAGTCTGAAACAATTTGATAGCGCACCGTGGATCGAGAAAAATATAGTTCACTAAAAGAATTGCTACCGACCACCAAGTGATTCTACGGAGTTCGAACTTATACTGAAGACGAATTCGTTATTGGCCCATCTTCCCAACAAAGGGGAAGCCAACAATGTTGCCAGATCGAACGCTACCCTGCCAGTCTCATTATTTTATTTATACGCCTTGTAGATGGACAGGAAAGAAAAACTAACTAACGTCGCATTAAACATATTTTGAGAGACCATTTGGCTACCACAAGATCAATTATGAATCTATTTTATTAACTGCCGAATAAGGTCCTTTGGGTTTTTATAGTATCGACCCTATTTTGTGTTACTTCTCACAGAAGAACATCTACGGCAGCACCTGGAGTGGTGCCGAATAGTAATTTTGTATTGTCACGCATGATGGTTAGTAAGGTCTTGACTAGAAGACGTAGAGAACCAAGGGGAAATCCCCAGTTTTCTGTAGAGAATTATGTGCATACTACTGTTAAAACTATGTAAAGGATCGTACTGGTAGCAAAAGAGTATTACATTTGGTGTTTATTTGAAGTAACCTGGCTGTCGAGTGTCATACAGTCGAAATTTTGTAATATTACCTATTACTATGCTTTAAAACATTTCAGTCACTCGTTTATCAGCAAACCAATTCGCGCCCTCCATACAGCAAGAATAACGTAAAATTTCTTAAACGTGGGTCTATGGGTTTACTGCCTATCTTTATTATGAAGATCTTCAGATATTTTGAGACATGTGGGATATTACTGACAAGTGGCCAGAATATATTCAATTCCCTACAGATATTATGTTGATGCAAAAAAACCAAAGGGTTATCTACTTCACAAGTATAAAAGTGTTACTGGGCATAAGGAATTTCATTGTTAAAAATAGTAGAAAATACTCAATATTTTCGACATAGCATGCTTTATTATTTCCAAAAAGATGGAAATGCCTCGCAGATGTAAAGGACGATGTATGCCGTGAACGGTGAGGGTGCCGTAGGCTGTAAATTTTCATGAAAAAATTTTTAATCTGAACAATGCACAACGTTCTGGATGATCGACAGAGGCTGATAGCAACGAAATATTGACGCCAATTGAAAGTAATCGACATAGAACAACTCGAAAGATCGGAGAAATTATTGGAATCAATCAGTCTATCAAAAATTTTATAGCCGGAATTTCTACTTGCCATTGTCTATTGAAGTGCAACGAAATCGATCCATTTTTAAAGAGGATGGTATTAAGCGTGATCATGGCGTTAGCGCGGAAATGCCCCTTCAATCAGCGCAAAAATTTGGTTACATCCGAAGAAGGTACAACATGCATTTGGTGAGACTGAAAAGGAATCATTTATTTCGAGAAACCAATTCATTAATTTGGAGAACTACAGTTCACAACTAAATGCAAACGAGTTAAAACGAGTAATCGACCAGAAAAAACCTGAATTAGCTAACAGAAGAGGTATTGCAGTCCATCGAGACAATGCTAGACAATATGTATCTTTTAATGCGCGACGTTGTATCCACCGTACCTTCCGTACCTTACAGCCTCCGACTATTATTTATTTAGATCGCTTCGAAATGGCTAAATGGTAAAAACTTTACTTCTTTAAAAATACTTAAAAAATCACCTGTAACATTTTTTAGCCAAAAATCTTAAAACTTCTTTAGAGAATGGATTATGCAGCTACCGGAGAGATTAAGAAAGGTCATCAAATAAAAGGATGGATATATTTTAATTATTAAATAAAAAGTTTAAGTAAATAAAATTCTGCATTTATTGCTCAAACAAATGGAACGAAGTTTTACATCAACTCAAGACCAGAAGAAACATGGATGAAAATGCACTGAGTGATGAGTCGAAGATAGCCAAAGCGAATGCTTTGGTTGAAATGAGTAAACATTTACAAGTACATCTCATAGAAAACAGGACTTTTTAAAAAGAGCTATTTCTAGTGGCGCCATATTTTGACGATGACCTAAGCGTTGGAAAGGTGCATCCTTCACTGATGTTCTGCCAAAATTTCATGACCTTTCGATCATTAGTAGCCAAGCTATCGCGCATAAAGTCTCACTGTGTTTATACAATCAGTCAGAAAATGAACATCGAACAAACAGTGAATATTAAGTTTTGTTTTAAACTTGGTAACACATTCACTGAAACGTTTCAATTAATGAAACAAATGTATGATGAGGATTGTTTATACCATGGCAGAGTTCACGACTGGTTTAAACGATTCAGAGAATTCAAACGATTCACGACCTTCTGGTCGTGAGGACATCAAGGACCATCATCCACATCCTGGTCCGAAAAATTCCGTGGTTATTTAATGTAATATTGAAATTGTGCATGAATTTATAAAAAAAAGCAGCCAAAATTTTCGTTGCGATACATGAAAATGGAATTGAACATGTTCAAAAATTAAATTCATCGCATTTTGACCAATCAGTTGAGACTTCCACACAAATTGTTAGGACAATTCAAACCTGCAAGGATTGAAAGTCGAAAAAAGCTGAAAACTTCAATTACAGCATTGTTACTTACTTTATTTCCTTTATTTGGGTTTTTCTTATGTAAAGGTTCTTATGTAAAGAAAGAATCACTGGGTAAAAACAAAAAACCAAATGGAGGCAAATTTCTCAGTGATTCTATTTTGTAATAAATTTAAGATTAAAAATGTTATAAAAAAATTTTCAACTTTTGGCGTTAAAGTTTCGAAGGGTCCTCTCCCTCTGTTTTCAAAACTAAACTAAAAAATAAATTATATTAATTTGTAATATATAAAGTAACGAGTGAAAGTAAATATATTTTTCTTGTATATGTCAACGATACTTACATTGACAACAATTGATTTTCATGACAGTGACATACTACCAAAAAATATATATATATAAGTAATGTTTACTGTGTGATTGTTTATTGTACTGATTGTGTATTCAAATATTTAAATGTGCTTAATTGTTTACCGAAGGCATAGCAATACAGTAGAAATAGAAATACAATATAGCAGAAAAACCCAAATAAAGGAAAAAAAAAATATATTAACACACACATTCGTCACATAATTTTGATTTTTGACTTATCGAAACGGCTTTTCTTCGGATTTGGCTGAACTTTAACGCTTGGTTTCTGGATTATATTGAAAACATCACGTCCCAATGATGTACACCAGAAACAATGCTGAGTAATGTCTGAATGATTGTGGCCATTCAGACATTACTAGAAATAAGCTATACAGACATTACTAGAAAAGTTCGGATTAGTTGCTCTTTTAACGCTTGTTAACAAAAAATTGTGTGTTTTGTAATTAAATTCTTCTATTGGAACCTTTGGTGTGAAAGACTAAACTTGAAGAGATTTAGCACTAAACACCAAATCACTTTTTTGAACTTGTCGACATCATATTAACATCGACATGTTAACATCATTAGGAGATTATTTAATTTGAGTAAATCATCTCCTGATGATACTACATGGTTAGCAAAACGTGCGTCGAGAAGTTCAAAAAAGTGATTTGGTGTTTAGTGGTAAATCTCTTCAAGTTTAGTGTTTTGTAATGTTTATTTACATAGTATTAAATCTTACAGCATTTACAACGTTTACGCTGAGATACGCTTTAATTTGCCTTCAGTTAGTCAACTTCATCCAAATTGAAAATATCGGTCGATAACTTAAAAAAAAAAGGCAAGAACGGTGTCCAAACAAACAGCAAGAATTGTATCATTTACGGCGAAAGTTGTGTTGAGGAGATAGCGGTGCGAAACTGGTTTTGGCGGTTTTGACCTGGAAGACCAGTAACGCTCTAGTCAATCTTTAAGCATGGAAGTCGATTAAATAAAAGCTATGATAGCCGAAGATGCACAAACCACATTCCGAAAGGTAGCAGATAAGTTAAATATTGGCAAATTGGCCGTTTTTGATCATCTAAATAAAAAATGGTAAAAGATGGGTATCCCTCAAGAACTTAGCGAGGGAAATCTTGTCGACCGAATCTCTTCATGAAATATTTTGCTGAAAAAAAAATTACTTAGACTCAATTTCTGAAACGGACTAACAACAAGGTGCAACGTTCAATTTAGTGGGACTGGAAGGGACCATACTCTTTCAACAACAATATCGACCGTTGCTGTTCACAACTACACTGAAAGCAGTAATTGAAGAAAAACAGCGAGAATTAACAAACGGAAAAGCGTCGTGTTTCATCATGACAATCCACCACAACACGTTTCAATCAGGACCCGGTAAAAATTACTGAGTTTTGATCGGGATGTTTCCACCTTACTCCCCAAACCTTGCTGCTTCGGAGTAATATCTATTCCGTTCCCTCTTCTCCCCCGCAAAATCTTTTTAAATGGAAGAAAGCGTGAAAAACGTGTTCATATTTTTTTCGCAAAAAAAGACGCTAATGTTTGACAAAAAGACATTATGGATCTATCAATACATTGATAAAATATTATAAATAATAATGGTAATTATATAGTAGACTAAATAGATATTTGAATATAAATAGAACTTTCTCGACAACCCGATATTAGATCAATAACAATTTTGCAAAAACAAGGAATTATTGAATGAATATTTTCGAGTCATGATTTTCTACAATTTTAAAAGTAGGGGGCCTCAAAAACTATTTCTTCAAACATCATTCTTCTACGTTTAATAATGAGGCACCAGCAAATATAAGTGTTTCTTGTTAGTTTGAAGAATTTAAGGGACAAGGACTTGTGCGTTTTTACAAGTCCCAGTGATGAATTTTGGAAACGTTGTCCAACGATCCAACCGAGAAGCTAGAAATATAGTATACGACAGCGTCCCTAGTGGCGAATTTTAGATACAATCATAAAAACCAAAATTAAACATCATCCAGTCCATGTGGTATATAGGTCTTCCAAATTGAAACAAAACCAACAATTGTTAGTGCATGCCGGGTTTTCAAAAAAAAATTACATAATTCTTTGGATTTTCCGACTATCAGAAATAATCATTTCGGAATATTAGAAATTAATTGCGTGGTCACTGATTTTGTAAAATTTGATTCGGTCGTTGAAGAAATATGGGTTATGGTTTCTGATATCGCATGACATACATATTTCAAAAATTGGTTCAACATAATGCAAACGTATGTTCATATTTCATCATTCATCTTTTTATAATCATAGATGCATCAATAAATAAACAAACATATAAATAATCTTAATTTTTTATATCATACATGAATAGTTATATAATGAGAGATTTAAATAAAACGAAGCAAAGCACTGTCCACTTGATCGTACTAATCAACAATATATAATAATAGTTTTAAATACAGGTAGTACTACTAGACAAACTGTATCTCGTACTAGGATAAAAAATTCATATACAGTTTAAGACCGGTTTCGTTCTTTAAGAAATCATCAGCTCGGATGCTTGTCTCTCAAAGTAATCAAAGATATAGGCTTTAACCTGGTTTTTAAGATAGCCATCGGGCTCCTACATATTTTACCTGAGATTGTATCCCGAAAAAGGGTTGGATTTAGCGTGATTTGGGGACCTCTTGTTGACCCAGGATCAAAGTAATCATTCAGGTACCGACTTGATCGGTGATTATTTGAAATCTTGATAGATTTCGGAGGTTAATGAAGAAAATCTTCGCTACTCCGAAATCTGGCCCCAAGGCTCGAAAACCGACGAAAGAATACGAGAAAATCGAGTTTCTTGATTTTGCTTGGCTTGGCTTTCTTGTTCTGGCTTGGCGTTGGTTTTGGAGTAGTTTCTACTGACTATGATGTTGGAGGAAAGGGTCTAATTGCACCTGAACTAGATTCAGGACTCATGTATGCAAGTTCGGTGATGGTTTTTACTTGCTGTTAACTTTTACTGTGTGGTTGACAGAGCTCTGATGTTTTCCTGTGCTCTCTGACTCGGAAAACGATGTTGGGTTGGTTCTTTTCGCTTTGGTTTCGATTCTGGTGACACTGTAACGGCTGCGTCTTCGTAGCGGAGCTACGTGTTGGTTTCTTTTCCCTCCCTACTCTAATGGTCTAGAGGCACTTTGTATTCAGGATGTTTTTCTCATTACGAGGTACGGTTTGTTTTGCCATCTCGTAATGGAGGATGGATGGAAACCTAGTTGTTGGAGCTCTGATTTGACAACGTCAGTTGGAATGGTTTCCAGCACGCCCTTGATTAGGACGCGGAGCTTCCTGTTGCTTGAGGTTGGTGTCGAGTACGAATATTCACTCTCGTTGAAAAGCTCTATAATGGCTTTACGGTTGGATTCCGTCTCGGGAACCGTCGAGCCAGCTGTGCGCATGACATCCTGAAAAACTGATTTGTCCTTCAGGCCTATCGGTTTGGGTTTGGTCGTGGCAGCAGTTGATGATGTTGCTGTCCCATCGATTGATTCTTGTGTTTTTAGAGGTTCGTCGGTATGATTGGTTCGTCGGTTAGTGGTATGATTTTTGGAGTTGGTTCTTTCTTTTATACTTCTGCGTTCGGTGTTTTAATATAAGCATCCTGGTGTGCGTTCTGCTAAAGCGTCATGAGATGCTTTGCATTCTTCCTAGCACTTTATTAACTGCTTTATTTCTTTTTTGGCTTTTGTGGCCCCTTTGCGGAGATTTTTTTGATTATCTCCTTGAGTCGGCAGAGTTCTTGGAACTGAACATTTATGGTGTCCAAATGTTCCTCCTCGCACTCTATGCGCAGCATTATTAGCTCCACATAGGTATGGCCTGGCGGTTCATTGTCTATGTCGTAACCACTCATCGCGAACAACAAAGATCACTACGTTCACTAACGTTTATCACACCTTAAGGTCACTATCAGAGATATGTGCACTCTCCGAAAACTCAGATCAAACTTTAACAAAGTTATCGAACCAGGCCCAGTCGTCTTTAATTCCGAAAATCAGTGATATAGGTGAACGTTACACAGTAACGCCACCTAGTGGTCGGAGAGCTACTAGCGTATTCTGAAGAATACGCTAGTAGCTCCGCAAGGGCAACCACCTGTTGGGAAGTAAGGGAGTTAAGGAAGTTAAGTAAGTAAGAAAAGCATCCGAGCTTAACTGATGAGTTCTTAAAAAACGAAACCACTCTTAAGATATGGATGAATTTTTTCACGTAGTAATCGAACGAGACACAGTTCGTCTAGTCGCACTCCTGTATTTAAAAATACAGTTAATTATTATGGAATGAGAGATTGTTTGATATTTCAGTTATACAATATCAGTTTCTATAATGTATTTTAAATTTGTTATAAATTACAAATCAATGGCTTAAATGATCAATAAAGTGTATCTCCAAATGTTTGTTTGAAGTACTTACTATATTTACTAGTACTAATATTTATTAATCCTATTGAATTACTAGAATTCCTCATAGATACGTTTGAGATATAACTGACATAATATAAGCGTAAATATACCAGGCGTATATATAAAATAATGAGATTGGTGGCGTTCTCGTTTAGAGGGGAAACAGGTCAACATCTGATGCGTCTTCGGCTTGATCTTAGAGTTACTGATTCTGGCTTTTTTGCATGTAGTAGGATTGAAGCGTGGCATTCCTGGATCTGGCGCTGTTTTCAGGTCGTATTAAAAAATGCCAGACTCGTCACCAATAGTGGCCTGTTCTAGAAAATGAGGGTCATTTTCTTCGTCATTAAATCACTTTCAAAATTAAATGTTTTTTGATTGAAAATCGATTTTCGATGCCTTCTATGCCTTTTTTATGCCTTCTAAATAGTACGATTTGTCGAATTCTATACATTAGTCCTCTGTTTTAGCGATTATCTCCTAATGTTATGTGATTTTTTTTACAAAAAAAGAGAAAGAAGTCGGGGAGGGTCAAGTTTGGAGAATAGGGTGATTACGGCATCAACTCATAGCTTAAATAAACTAATTTCGTTATTGCAGCGACATGTGGGCGTGTGTATTGTCGGGGTAAAACAACATTTTTCTTCCCTAGGAAACCTACTGTTTCGATTGTTCCTTCGTTTTTCGAATCCATGTTTAACCCAATATCAACTATTTGCTCCTATAAACAAACATTTCATCTTCAGTAATAAAATTATTCCAGTAAGAAATATTCAGTCAACGAAATTAAGGCAATTTTAATGCATTATATTTAAAATTGCTTCAGAGCAACTAACGGGGAAATGAGCCATATCAATCTGCACTGCTCTACTCTGAAGGCGAGAAAGATTTGCCATAAATGTCATGTTGTGTGTTTGGTGGAATTTTGAAGGAATAATTCACTTTGACTTAGGTCCTGATGGTAGGACGATAAATTCAGAACTTTACTCGGCTCAACTTAAGAGTACACGCTGTCCTTCTGCAGCAAGACAACGCAAGATCACCCACTTCACATATGACCCATACATACCCCCGTCTATAAAGACTTATGGTGATATCGCAGAGGAATAGAATTACTAGCTCAAAAATGGGTCATCAAAAAATATTGTAAGGAATAACCTTCAGGTATATTTTTTTAAACAGTAAACTAAGTACCTCAAAAACGTAAATACTTTTGTTACATCCCAGTATAAACTTTTCATATCGTGATATTTAATAATTCATACCGTAAACATCTAACCCATTTAGTAACCCAAATACCCAAATATACCCAAATACTCAATCCGCTGTATCGATACCTGTAAACGTCAAAGCATCGATTCAATGAACTTTTTCATATAATTAGTAGGTATTACAGTTGCGTACTGTTGCTAAATGCCACTTCAGATTATGTTTGTTGGATATAATGAAAATTGTAAAAATGTTTTGCCGAGATATGACCTTCATTTCTTAATAGGTTTCATATCCGGGGGGTAGAGGAGGTGTTTTCAGTTGATCAGAGATGTGATGAAAAAGCCAGTCGACGTTTATGAATGATTATTCCCTAATCTCAGTTTGTATATCGTAACATCGATTGTGTTGTTGAAAATAATATTAATCTTCAATCCCAACCATTTTAGCAGATTATAATAAATGATTCCACAATACTTTTAGATACACTTTTATATCCATTACACCTAAATAAAAAATCAAATTTTCTCATTGCATAGAAATCTAAATCATAACTTGACCGACTCCTTACCTGGCCGACTCCCGACCGTTTCATAATTGATAATAGTATGCTATCTTGTTTCTCCAGGTCGTCTTTTTATCAGAGTAGCTGAACATTTGAAACATGCTCTTATCCGAAAATACAAACGTTTTCGAAAATTTTCTTGGCTTGTTATCATAATTTTTAAAATAATACATTACAAATGCAAAATTAGACATTTTTCTCTATCAATTTCATTGATAAATATATATTTACCATAGGGGTCGCCTCCTCTAACAAATTTTTATCATTATTTCAGCATCGATTCATCTGCTGTTTTTAAAATATGGAAATGTCAGCCCAACAATTACAATGGTTCTACAAGATAGTGTTATAATGAAATTTATAACATTAATATGACAATTTTATTCTATGATAAAAACATATCTTACAGTAGTTCCTCGTTCAGTTTTATATGTATGTTTCTGCGTCCTAGTTGATAATATTCCGTGCTGGGAAATTGCTCTAACCTTTGATGAAAGATGATCGTGCGTTTCTAATATACTCTGACACTTTTAGTAGATACAATTCTTGGTGTAGTTGTCGGTTGATTACGTACCATTCGGCTTTCACAGCTATTCGTAATATTTTGTTTTACAGAATCTTCATTTTATTTACATTGATAGGCGATGCGCAGCCCCAGATAACGCAAGCATAAAAGATTAAAGATGTATCGGAGGTACAATCAGAGGCAAAAGTAGAAAAGGAAAATTAATAGAGATAAGGCTAGAAAATAATGTTTAATCAAAAAAGAAAGAGCAAATTTCACCTATAATCTGGAATTAACTTAATAGTAACAAATAACATGAAAAAATGTGAACTAACTTTTGGTAGTGAATATGCCTTGATTTTAACTTTTCGGCACAAACATTTTTGCACAAAACCTCTAAATATTATTTATTTTTGATAATTATTTATGATAAATATTTTAAACTTTTAGCAACTTAAAACCTTACAAAACATTTAAAAATTTGACAGAATATTCTTTACTCAATCCTTAAAACACAGTGAAAATGTTAAATCGATTGACTAATATATCCAAAAGTTATTACAATTTAAAATTATCACAATTTTATACATGATCTTATAGAGATTCACTAACATAATAAGTTACACGTTACAAATATATAAAGAAAAGCTATCAAGCGTTCCGAACTTTCAGAATATGTAACTTAAACTGTTTGGAACCAATTTTGCACAGTTTTATTCATATTCATGAATTTATGAGTTTCAGTACTTTTGCCTGCGATGCATCCTTAAAGGCCGACTTATTGATTTAAATAGCAGTAAGGTACATTCTGTTTTTAATGAGGATCTCCTGTTGATAAGTGGGTAGACTTGGGAAAGTCTGATATACCCTTCATTGAGTTTGTTTCTGCATTTGCTGCCATTCACTGTACACTGTACAATAGCATAAAGCACTGTACAATAGCATAACTTATAGGTTCATGTAGAATCTATTATTCATCTGTTGCTCTAAATATCCTTGAAAAGCCTTTCTGTTGAAAATTACTAACAGATTTCAATTTGTTCAATGTTTGTATAACGTATTGAATAGTCGATTTGCCCCTACGAAATTGTTCCTATCTTGTCGTAACCATTTCCTTCTTTGTAATGTTATTTTTTTATTTCTCAAAAATAAACAGTCTTTTTGTTTTTGTTATCGACCTAGTCGCGATGCGTTCTTTTTAGTGCACAGTGTATTTAGTGCATAGTTCATTGAGAGTACATGGTGGGGGTACGAATATTTCATGGTATACATTTTCCTCCTATCACTGAAAAATTAAGAAGTAATTTTGAAGTTATAGTTATGGATGATAAAAAAATATCGCTAGAGTATTGCTTAAGATTGTTAATAAACATTAA
This sequence comes from Cosmopolites sordidus, assembly GCA_031761425.1. NCBI lineage: Eukaryota > Metazoa > Arthropoda > Insecta > Coleoptera > Curculionidae > Cosmopolites > Cosmopolites sordidus. The sequence continues at coordinate 101,745 of JARFXV010002367.1, read as the reverse complement.
TATAAAGACTAGTCCCATATTAATACTAGACATTGGCCTTCATGACCTACAGATCCAAATAGGTTAAATTATTTCATTTGGTCAACTTGGACCATCCATAAACAACTAATTGAAATATCTGGTTCCAAAACCGTTAATTTACTTCATGCAATTATTAGAACTTCCATCTACCAGCTCTTAATTGACTCGTTAACGCTCTATCTCAATATTTCCGGTTAAAATTTTAATTTACTATCGAGCTAGCAGTAATAAACATAATGTTTTATTGTAATTTATATATAACTATATATATGTAATCATTAAGAGTTTGTATTGTACAAAATGGTAGACATATTGAACATTTAAATAAATGATTGTAGTGACATCTTCTTTATAAATCTTTGTACTTAAATTGTTTTACTAAAAACTAAATATGTATGATTTTTTGTTTACTATAACAATACATTTTGATGAGATAACCAAAATCTTAATACATCATGACTTATCATGAATGAATTCATTAGTTTAATAATAACATAAAGCCTAACATCAATACTTCTATTGGAACCTTCGGTGTGAAACACTAAACTTGAAGAGATTTACCACAAAACACCAAATCACTTTTTGAAATTTCACAACGCACGTTTCACTAACCATGTTAGCATCATCAGGAGATGATTAATTTAGATTAAATCATCTCCTGATGATTATAACATGGTTAGCGAAACGTGCGTCGAAAAGTTTCAAAAAGTGATTTGGTGTTTAGTCGTAAATCTCTTCGAGTTTAATAAAGTCTAAGGTGAATTCCATTAAAAACGAAATATTAAAACCAAAAATGTAATCATCATCATCTTCAGCCCGTGTCGATCCACTGCAGGATGAAGGCCTCTTCAGCATGCTTCCAACTTTCACGGTCCTGGGCTTTCCTCTGCCACTCAGGTCTTATATATTTGATGATGTCATCACTCCATCGTGTTTTTTCTCTTCTTCGAGGGCGTTTGCGATCAAGCGGTATCCACTGCAGGATTGCCTTGGCCTCATCTGTCGTCTCATAACCTCGCTATATAGCATGCCCATCTCCATTTCAAGTGCTTTACTCTTTCGATGATGTCACACACTTTCGTTTGTTCCCTGATCCATGCGCAGGGCTTTCTGTCTCGTCTTACAATGCCAAGCATACATCTTTCCATTCCCCTCTATGCTACCCGAAGTTTTTAAATTGATTGGGATGTGAGTGTCCAGGTTTCACTTCTGTATGTCATAACGTGTAGGACGCACTGATCGAAAACTTTTCTTTTCAGGCAAAGTGGAAGTTTGTTCTTAAACACTATGTTGAGCCTGCCAAATGCCTGCCAGCCAGATTTAACATGCCGTTTCACCTCCCGGGCGGTATCCCCCTCCATTGAAATCCTCTGCTCAAGATATATAGAGTGGTCCACAACCTCCAAATCCCTTCCTAAAACTGAAATTATTCTGTCCTCAGCGAATTTATTGAACATAACCTGACTCTTTTTCAGGTTTATTTTTAAGCCAAATGGTTCGCCAATCCATCGCAGCTATGCATCTATCTATGCGTCTTTGCAGCTCCTATGAGTCTTGTAAAAGGCGAACGATATCATCTGCAAATCTAAGATGGTTTTAAGTTTGTATCATTGATCTTTACACCATCCTGTTCCCTATCCAGTTTACGGAATACCTTTTCAAAGCAAGCCGAGAAAAGAATAGATCATATTGCGTCACCCTGGCGCACGCCTCGTTCTACATTAATTCCCACTTTAAGATCATCAAGGTGAATTGTCGCTATAGCTTCATCATATATCGATGCTAATAGGTTTATATATGCTTTGTCTACCCCCTGGCTAAGTAGTGCAGTCAAATGTTTTTTCGTAGTCGATAAAAGCCAAGCACAGTGGCTTGGTGTATCGTTGTGCCTTTCTATGGCCTGCTGTACAACTTGAATGTGATCCATTGTACTGAATCCACATCTGAATCCTGTTTGTTCTCTTGGTTGTGCGCTATTCAGTTTTCTTAATATTCTTTTAGATATTATCTTAGTGAAAACTTTGTACATTACTGATAGGAGGCTTATTGGACGGTAGTCTCTTAAATCTTCCTGTGCTCCTTTTTTTTATGTAAAAGGATCTCTTCTGCACTTTTCCCTAAGTCAGATACTTTTTGTTCTTTGCGGCATTTTGAGTATAATTTTGCCAGTGTTTTATGTAAAGTCCGACCACCAGCTTTTAGCATTTCGACAGTTATGCTGTCTTTTCCTGGAATATATATATATATATATATATATATATATATATATATATATATATATATATATATATATATATATATAAATATATATAAAATTTTTTATATATATATATATATATATATATATATATATATATATAAAAGTTTGGAATATTTACTAATAGGATATCTACGCCTATGAGACTTTAAAATTATGATGGATATTTGTTGTTGATACTGGTATTTACACATTATATCAGTTCTTTTTCAATTTTCAATGTGTTTAAAAATGCCTAGAAACATAATATTTCATTTTAACAGATCCAGAGTAATTGATTTGTTACAACAGGGCTTTAATCAAAGTGTTATAACGGAAATTGTAGATGTTCCCCAAAGTGTTGTATCCAAAATTCATAAAAAAAATCCAAGAGACACGTATAGGATCGCCCCAGAAGTTCTAGAAAACGATGTACAAGGCCAGCAGATATCCAATGTTAGCTCGAAGAAATCGTCTGGACTCTACATGTGGTATATGAGGGGAACTAGGCTGGAAGGAGTAAATATGTTACCACAAACGATAACACGCAGACTGAAAGAAACTAAATAAAAACCCAAATAAAGAAAAACAAAACAAAACAAATATTTCGACAAAAAAATGCAAGATTACAATGGGCTCGAGAAATGGTGGATCATAATCCTGACTGGAATAACGTGATGTTTTCCGATGAGACGAGAATTAGTTTGGAGAGTTCCAGGTCGACAAACCCGACTAGAAACAGCTCAACCACATATCCCATGTGAAGGTGGGAGCATGATGTTTTAGGGTGTTATTATGAAGGGTACATAGATACTTCTACCGGTCCTACAGAGAAAAGTCACTGGTGTTGAGTACATCGAGGAAGTTTAAAATCCAGTTGTGCGTCTGTTGACGTCACGGATGACAATGCACCTCCTCATCGAACAGCAGCAGTACAACATTTTCTTAAAGAGACGGGAATAACCAAGTTAGACTGGCCAGCAAATTCCTCTAACGTGAATGTCATTGGACGTACTTCGGACATTCTGAACACACGCATCAAAAAGTGAAACAATCTTCCTCTTACCCTACGAGAACTAAAAGATGCTGATCGTGGAGAATGGGAGATAATTTTACAAACCCAATTTAATCATTTAATCGACAGCATGCCAAATTACCTACACGCATGCATATAGACCCATGGAGGAACCACTTATTATTAGTTTTATTGAAAGTTGTTCCTTTTATTTTTAAATTACTTTTGAAGGCAACTGATACATTAAACTTGAAGAGATTTACCACTAAACACCAAATCACTTTTTTTAAACTGCTCAACGCACGTTTCGCTAACCATGTTAGCATCATCAGGCGATTATTTAATCTGAGTCAAGATTCAATCAAACAACCTAAATTTTCATCGACTTCTCGTCGGAGGGCTTGATTGTGGAGGGGGACTCCCTATTCTTGGCAAGATAGCATATGTCGGTACTCTGATGAGTCTAACCACCAACAGACCAAACATGTGTCCTCCAATGTAAGGGATGGGTGGAGCTTCCTTCCGGTCAAGCAACTAACCATTGCTCATTATCGCGGAGACGCAGGTTGTTGTGCGTTTCACATGAAATTATGGAGCCCAACGGTCGGGGGTGCGTAACTCCTGACTACTGTTGTCTCGTTGGACGCAATCCAAAGAAGTCAAAAAACTACATATATCAATATATATATATATATATATATATATATATATATATATATATATATATATATATATATATATATATATATATACGTTTTTTTTAGAAGCTAAAATGCAGAAGTTGTATAAATATATCTTTATATTTGTTAATTTATATCAGAAAATTAAATTATTGATTCTTTTAGGCGAGGAGGAACCAGCAGACTTCGAAAAAGCTATTGTAGCTGCAGGTTGGGGAAAATTTCACATCATTGTTTATCTTTTATCGATAACATCAGGATGGTCATCAGTATTTGAAACAACGACCATGTCATACGTTTTCCCAGCTGCTGAGTGTGACTTAAATTTGAAGCTAGAACACAAAGGATTACTTAATGCTGTAACTTATATTGGTGAGTCTTTTAATAATTTACCTTATATTTGCCACATTTCATTATATGTACCTTACAGGCTTTGTGTGTTTGGTATAATGTGTATTTTAGTGGGACTAAAAAAAATACCCCGTATATGTGATAACTTTTTATTTTGTTACTACTTTTTTGTTGCGTTTTCGACCTTGCTAATGCACGTCATTCCAGTTACATGACCAAGCTTAGTTTAAGGATGTCACTGATAAAAATTCATCTGAATGGTACTTACATCAACGACTACATATTCATTATCAGAAAAATTAGTTCAGTAAAAGTGTTTCTTCATCTTAAGGAATGCATATTAAAATAAACTGCTGGAAAAATCTAGAGAGTATTTTAAAGCGCAATTTTTGTGAACCAGGGCGTTGAAACAAATCACCTTGATAAAATTTTCTGTATTTTGCTTTTGTTGCTTTACAACTTGCATGGCAATAAATATTACCCGAAATTTTTGTAGTCAGTGAATCCTATCATCATTATACTTGTACTTTTGGCTGTAAATCAAATTGATCAATCCATGTTGCATTCAACGTAACAAGTATTTCCAAAGAAGTTTCTGAATCTGTGCTAATAATCATCAAATTTGCTAGAAAAGTTTAAGATGCAATCATGAAATTAAGGATGTTTAGAGATATAAACACAATAGAACATAATACATTTCTAAGGTAAGGCCATGGTAGGAAACCAAACGCTACCAAAGAAAACACAGTAAGGAAGAGAAAGAAGGGCAGTTAGAGCAGTAACGGCAGTAAAAAAGTGATCTGACAACGTAGAAAAGGATTCAAGAGACTTTTTGAGAGTTCGGAATTGGAGGGGGTAAGAGTAAAACATCTGAATCGAAGAAGCAGTTTCTTTTTTTTTAAGGCCATCATTTATAATTTTCAATTTTTAGCCGCAATTCGATGTGCAAAATATATTCAATACTACCAACTAAAAAGCCACATGTTATGTTATTAATATTACTATAATCTTTTGTTCGTTAAGTACGAGGTTATGTGCCAAATCAACATTTAGTTTGATCAAGACTTTTTCGATACTCCAGCACCCACCAGGTGCTCCAGCACCCACCATGGTCGTAAGTCTATCTGGCATATTTTTAATACCCACACTAGTTTTAAATTATCTGATATGAAAGAAAAAAATTACCTAATAAATTAATTATATCATCATACATTTTTTGTGAAGATAAATCTCCGTACAGGCCACTTTTTTGCGGAAGCGACTATTTTGTGCTGTGACTTTTTTTTGAAGTTCAATTTTTCGAATATTTTTGTATAATGGAATGAATGCCCGATGATCATAGATTTATATGCATCATATTTATGTGTAATGGGGTGGATTGATTGTTTTGTAATTCTTAAATGTGTGTATGTGGGCTTTCTATATACATATATGAAATTCTAGTTTTTTTGATATTGAAAGGCCTAAAAATGTATGATTTTGTTTATTTTTTTTTTCAAGTGTAAATTTTATTTTTAGATGGATTCTATATCTATACATATATATATATATATATATATATATATATATATATATATATATATATATATATATATATATATATATATATATATATCATATATATATATATATATATATATCATATATATATATATATCATCGTATATATATCGTATATATATCATATATATATATATATATATATATATATATATATATATATATATATATATATATATATATATATATATATATATATCTATACATATATATATATATATATATATATATATATATATATATATATATATATATATATATATATATATATATATATATATATATGAACACTTTTGTTGGTTGCTTGATCGGGAAGGAGCCCCATCTATCCCTTCAACTGGATAACATATGTTTCGTCTCTCGAGGTTCAGACTCTTCAGGGCTCCTTCCCGGTCAAGCAACCAAGAAAAGTGTTCATTTAGGCTGAGACGCAGGTTGTTGTGTGTTCCACATGAGATTGTGGAACCCAACGGTTGGGTGTGTGATGACACTCAGCTACTGCTGTCTCATTGGACGCAGTCCAAGAAAATCTAATAGTACATATATCTTCTATTTCTCTACCGTTTCCAGTATAAAAGACCAAAAATGTCTAAATTTTTTTGCTTTATCCGCTTTAAAAAAAATATTTTCTAAGTTTGACATAAACAATTCCGATAATAAAGGGCTAAGTGGGGAACCCATTGCTAGACCATGCTTTTGTTGGTAACATGCATTATTAATGTGAAAGTAACTTTAATTAATGCATAATTGGACGGATGTTGTTTTTTATGAGCAAATTATGTATTAATTGTAGAAATATTTATTTGAATTATTAGGGAACATATTGCTAACGTCAAAGGATGCTAGAATTTTTTTTTTAAGTATAGGTAGTTGCTAAACTTTTTTTGTAAGGTCTGCCGAATTTTTTATTGAATTATGCCTTGGTGAGAAATTCGTTAAGTTTTTGAAGATATTATTTAAGTAACACACTAGGCTTCTTAACGGGCTATTTGTGTATGAAACTACTGGTCTTATTGGGAAGTTCTCTTTACGAATTTTATTTAAACCGTAATGTTTTGGAGGACTACGATTCATATGACTATTTTTCATTTCTCTTCGTTTGATATTTATTTGACATTTATTGTTGAACATAATTTACATATAGTATTTAAAATCCCCCAGTCAGCTAGAAAATTACTTTTTAATGCCAAGGTTTAAATTTTAAGTTGTTAAGTTGTAATGACTACAACAGCTGCGTTGCTATGTGCCACATATACCGGGCATATATTTCCAGAGATAACAAAAAGGAAAAAAAATAAACATTTTAGAAGCAATAGAAATTTATAAATATAAAAAAGACGAATCTAGACAGTTATTAAATGATCAGACAAATCTCCGAAATTAGCGTGGAATGAGAGACTCCAATACAACACCGACCATAGAATTCGATCAATATCTAGAATTAAAGTTTGAACTATCCAATGGGTCTGTAATTAATCGAACATTCTTGCGCTTCGCAAATGTCGGTTAACGGTTGGGATAGCGTGACATACTTTTGATTCTCCTGAAAGCTTCCTAATATTCCGTAGCCACAGCTGCTCTTAAAGCATTAGAATCTTGAGACGGTGGACCACCTAATCTTCCGCTATGTTCAAGACCCATAGCTCTCTTCTGTAACTTTTTTGGATTAGATCTAAGCAGTGAGGATTCTCTACTTGAAAAAACAGACGAGCTTCGTCAGTCACTTTGAAGCTTTTTTTAAAATTGTGTCCTAAAATTGCCCTAATTGTACGCCTAAATTCATTCATTTTATCATTTTATTTACTTTTTAAATATATATTTGAATATTTTATATTTGTTTTATTTATAAGATTAAATAATTAATTAATGGTCTGCGGATATACATCTTTAACATATGCTTCACTATATATATATATATATATATATATATATATATATATATATATATATATATATATATATATATATATATATATATATATATACTTCATATAAATAGTTTCTTTTATTTTCAGGTATGATCTCGAGTGGTTTTATATGGGGCTACTTGTGCGATACACTAGGAAGAAAAAAATTGTTAGTGGTAGGCTACTTTCTAGATGGATTTTTTGTTCTAGTATCTGCTTTATCCCAAAATTTTGCCATGTTAATGACGGCAAAATTCTTTGGTGGTTTCATGTAGGTACATAACAACTATATGCGTTAAAATTCAACTCTCATCGATTTTCATTTTCAGAATCAATGGGCCATTTTCTGCTTTGACAGCTTACTTGTCCGAATTACACTGCGCCAAGCAACGAAGTCAAGTTCAAATGATTTTGGGCGTGATATTCAGCGCAGCTTCCCTAGTGTTGCCTATTCTAGCGATCCAAGTGCTTCCATTAGGTTATAAATTTGTATTGACTGAAAATTTCGGTAAGTTAACTTTTTTTACAAAGGACTATCTGTTACAAACCTATTAAAATGCTAAATTAAAATGCTAAATTATTCTACTCGAATAAGACATTTGTGGGCTACGTATTCCGCTGATTTAGATTAGAAATATTATCTTTATTAGTGGTTTGTATCAACTAATCACGGTTGAATCAGAGTTTTCGGAAGTTTAAGGTCAAACTTTTCCATGATAAATTTAAATTGAAAAGTGACATTTTCAACTTTTAGCTCCCTCTAATTTATCGCTTTAATTCTCTTAAAACCCTGTGAAATGTTACTATTTAATAATTTTATCTCACTTGAATACATACTTCACGCACTAGCGTATGCTATCAGGCAGTGATTAATATCTGAAATCAAAACCTAATCGAGGAACATAATAAAGTGTGTTATGATTTGTAATATGAGGGTTGTATGATAAGACTGACCTTGACAAAAAAAATCTTGTCAATGCTTTGTATGTGTAAAAGTTTTTTTATGTGTAAAATTTATTTTATTTTTCAATGTTATCACCTTTTAGTTCGATACAATGGGTCCAACGTTTTTCTATCTTTTATATCCCCTCTAAAAATACGATTGGTCCAACCCTTCAAAATAAGCGTTCGTTGACTGTTCATGACTGTTCTTTGATCTCTGATGTGCTGTGATGAATCCATGTTTCTGTTGTGTTTTAATCTCATAAAATGTTTTCTTTTTCAAAAACAAGTATTGTATCACTGCTCGACATTCAAGTTTTTCCATTGTTGTAAAATCACAAAAGTTGTTCTATTTAAATGGCTGCCATTCACAAGCTAAACCACACAGCGACTTGACAGTTCGACTGTATTGTTGCGAAAGGTTATATTTACGAAAATATCACTTTTTGAATACTAGCATCTCTGGCCTAGGCCAGGTATTTATCATAGAGCCCTCGTATATTGAAAACAGAAAAACAATCTCCAGAACCTGACAAATAATAGCATTAGAAAAAAAGCGGCAGAAGTCAAACTCTTCAACTAAAGGATTGAACAAGAAGTTACAAATATGTTCAACCACTTGTAACTTTTGTGAAGTCCTTTTTGTCCCATCACTTCTGAGAAAACCCAAAGGAAAGAAGTGACCTTGCGCTTCTGAGTCGAGCAAGGAAAAATATCTTTCGCACTAGTGCAGTATGTGACAGAGAAATTGATGATTATAAAGCGTCAGAAATAAATCAAGATAACACATCTAAACACATCGTCACATTACGCATTACACGGCGCAACATAGCGTGTTGTCTTCTTATCGAAACTAAAAAAATAAACGATGAAAGTATCTCGAATCTCAGGATACTTAAGACACATTGTATGGAGGAGCCTCAACTCAGACAGTAAAATCATCATCATCATTATCAACATGTATCTATTCAGTACAGGATGAAGGCCTCTTCAGCATGCTTACAACTCTTGCGGTCCTGAACTTTCCTCTGCCATTCGGGTCCGATGTACTTAATGATGTCATCAGCCCATCGTGTTTTCGGTCCAGGACCGTCTTGGTCCATCTTTCGTCCCATCGCCTCGCCAAATGGCCTGCCCACTTCCATTTCAATCCATTTATTCTTCCAATGATGTCACTGACTTTCATTTGTTTGCTGATCCATATGCAGGCCTTTCTATCTCATCTAGTAATGTAAAGCAAATCTAGTAATGCATGCAAACCCCTTTGTGCTACCGAAAATTGCTACCGTGCTACTGAAAATTTTTGAAGTGATTGCGATGTGAATGATTTTCCACTTCCCTATATCATAACGGGCAGGACACACTGATCAAAGAATTTTCTTTTCAAGCAAAGTTGTCGTTTGTTCTTAAACACTATGTTGCGCCTGCCAAATGCCTCCCAGCCATATTTGACGCTTCGAGAGTTTTTTGCACCAGCTGCATGTTGAATCGGCACGTTTCCTCTCGAATACTTTTTCTTATAGTTTTGTAAAACTCAACGTACTCGACCTTACCAAAACGACTGCTTGCAACCTTCATTATCCATCGTTTTTTTCAGTAAATTAATGGTCTCATTGGAGATTTTTGATTCATTGAAACATTTATCTTCCGGTACTATTGAAGCAGCCGGTTTAAGCACATTGTTGACGATTTTTTTCATATTGGTCTATATTTTCTATCTCCTCCGTGTCTTGTAATACACTAAAGCGGTTCGACAAAGCAATTTCAAAATCTCTGTCCCTCCCAAGCAGTTTCCCAGAATCCACTATGCCCCTTTTTGCCCTTATAATTCTTTTTTTTATCCTAATCCTTACTAATCTTTACTCGCACCATCCGGTGGTCATTTCCAACATTAAAATGGTTAAGGACAGTACAATTGCAAAATATCGTTTTATCGTTTGACATGATATAATCAATTTCACTTGCGAGTCCAGATAGACTTTTCTATGTCCATTTTCTGTTGATCTTTTTCTTATAAAACGAATTCATAAGATAGAGTTCTTGCCCTTCAGCAAAGTCCACTAGCCTGTCACCTTTATCGTCCCGCTCATATGGGCCAGATGCATTTTCACCAGTTCTTGCATTTCCGATTCTCGCATTAAAATCACCCATCAGGATTTTATACCTACACTTCTCCTTGTCTAGAAGTTGGGCCACATCATAAAATTCCTCAATTTCCTCGTCCCTATAGCTTATAGTTGATGCATAATGTTGGACGATTTGAATCTGAATTCAACTGAACTTTATGTTCAGTCGAATGACGCATTGGGCTAATCGGTCAGATATACTTTCGTATTTTATTACACTGTCTTTCAGTTTTCGATTGATGAGGAATCCAATTTCCTCACATCGTCCGTTCTCCGAACCTCGGGTGTAGAGTACGTGACAACTTGGTTCTAGTTTGATTAATTCTTTCCTTTCCTTTCATCCTTTTCATCCTTTCTTTGTGTTTCACAGAGCCCAATAATATCCCAATGTATGTTGTCAAGTTCGACTAACAGTTCTTGCAATCGGACATCCCTTTTCAATGTCCCTCAATTAAGCGTAGCAACGTCAAAAGTCCAATAGCAGCCTGATCTAACTGGGTGATTCTTAGCATCCTCTGCTTTGGCGCAGGTCTTTCCGCAGCCGTAGGTAGTTACCCCTTGGCCTCCGGGGAATGTGGGCCGTGTTTGAAGCTGTACTGCCATGTTGAAACACCATATTGAAGGCATGGACCATAATCTGCCACACTAGTGTAATGCGGGTTGGCAGATCTTGGATCATGTTAGTCTGAGGCCTCTGCCTTAACCTGTCCGCCAGGTGTGTCCCTTCGAAACTTACGCTTCAGACGGCATAGCTCAAAGCTTCATTGTCCTACTCAAACCTCTTTATGATCTCAAAGTCTGATCCACAAAGGGGGACCTAAGGAGACAGTAAAACAAGAATATATAATTCAGCATTTAAACCCATATAGCATACGCGGCTGAACAACGGCTGAACGCGGAACAAATGAAAATAATTAGAAGCATTCACGGGAAAACATTATACGACAGAATTAAAACCGAGGGCCTTCGACAACAAAGTAATATACAAGATATAAGGTAAATAAGACAACGAAGAAAATACTGGAATCAATATTGGACGACAATAGAATTGTAAAAAATGCGAAATTGAACAATATTGTCGGAAAAAAAAGTCAGGGTAAGTCACCGAAACGCTGGAGAGAATGTTGTACATCTGCGTCCAAAAATGCATAAGGACTTTAAAACAAAAAGTGCCCTACCTATAGGATGACTTTTTTTAGTGCGAATTTTTTAATTTTCAATTAAAATAAAACAACAACCGAACTAGATGCCTTATTTTATGTGAACTAACATTCAATAGCATTAATATTTAAAAACAATTTCAGACAAATGTCCGCCGCGGCTACCTCCGACAAAGCGCATTCTGTCAATCCAATTTCCGACCACTTTTTTAATCAATTGAGTTACTAACCAACCAATATGTCCGCAATTGTCCGAGTTCGAGGCTTCCAAGGGGTCAAGAGTTAGTGGTTTATTGGCATAGACCAAAGAAAATAATCTAAAAACGTTAAACCACATTACGTTGGTGGCCAATGAACATCTCCGTTCATCGAAATAATTTCACCGAATTGTTCCCTTAATAAATCGAATAGTGCATTGGCTGTATGACATGTGAAGCCGTGCGTTGGAGCCACATCTTCTCCGAATCAATAAAATTCAAATTCGAAATTAAATAAGCAATAACCACCGCTGTGTAATGATCTCTATTAACGAACTGATAAATTCGAATCTTCATCAACATTGTCAGCGGCGATAGTTTCTTCGGAATGCACAGTTTTTGGCTTGTTGTTGTTTTAATATCGAGCAGCGTGAAATTGTCGATAATTCGGCGAATACATCGCTCGGTTGGATGATTATGTGCCCCATAAAATTGCTCTATAAGTTTGGCGTACAGAACACTGATTTTGATAATAAATCTCGACAATTTAGAAACATTGTTCTGATGCTAAAGGTTCCATGTTGATTTACCAGATATATGATGATGATGACATTTGCCATGCTGATTTGACAACGACCAATATCGGAAGTTAGTACACACTAAAAAATCACCCTTTATATATAGCATCCACATTAGAAAGAAAGAAGAAGAATGCTGCTTCGCAGTATTTTGTGAACGGTCAACGTTGATCTTGCTCTTCAATGTCCTCATCTCTGCACATGACATGATTAGGAAACAAGTAAACTCGAAGAGATTTACCACTATACACCAAATTACTTTTTTCAAACTTCTCGACGCACGTTTCGCTAAGCATGTTAACATCTTCAGGAGATGATTTAATCAAAAGATGCGCTAGATTAAATCATCTCCTTATGATGCTAAAATGGGTAGCGAAACGTGCGTCAAGAAGTTTGAAAAAAGTGATTTGGTGTTTAGTTGTAAATCTCTTCGAGTTAGTGTTTCACACCAAAGGTTCCAATAGAAGAATTGATCTAGGAAACAAGTGTCAAACAACGTTTTCTTCGATATCCTAATCGAGATAACCGATTCATGTAAAGATAGTTGCACCTTCATCGATTCTCTCAAAAAGTAAGGACGAATAATGACAAAAGATGATATTACATATTACACTTTTGTATAGTGTAAGGTCTTCTCTTGTAGTTGGAAAATATAGACCAATATCCAGACCAATATCAAAAATTTTTTTTTATTCATAAAAACCCGAAGAGTGAACATATACTTTATCAGACATAAATAAATTGTTAAATAAAGAATTAGTGACGAAATAAGTGTTATTACTACAACTATTACAATTATTATTTTATATATATTAGCGAGGAACATATCTTGTACACCGTTCCACTGATTCATGGTTGCAAATGATATGATGCTGCAAACACAGTAAATATAGGAAATTAAGGATATGTATATAGGCATAATAGAATATATTAAATTCCTAAGATAATGCCAGGGTATGTCGTGAATTTTCAGAAGCGAATTTTCAAAAGAGACATAGTAGGGAAGAGAAAGAAGGGCAGACAGGAAAAAAAGATGGTCTGACAACATACAAAAGGATTCAATAGACTTTCTGAGAGTTCGGAACTGGAGGAGATTAGAGTAAAACAGATCTGAATGGAAGCAGCATTTGGTTTTTTTATGACCAACATTTATAATTTATAATAACAACAGATTGTATGATGCTGGGGGCAAACACAGTGAAGGGAATCGTTTTAACTCTATTATCACCCTTTTAACGCTCCGCATCCGTTCTTCAGCCGTTCCCTGTGTAATGTTCTTCTACATATCAGTTAGCGCTATTTTTTGGCTAAAAATTTGGAACAGGGACTGTTTGATGATTTTAAAGGGTATGAAATAAATACATATAATTAATTCACACCCTACATATTTCAGTATCAAATGGGAAAATTTATGATTTCAATATGAATGAATAACGCATTCAAGAATGGTTGAAAAGTCCTTGTCCTAAAAACGAAAGAAAACTAGAAACAATGACGAAAAGGCCTAAAAATCCCACAAGTTGTGTGTGTAACTATACGGCCATAATCGTGTAGTTATTCATTGAAATAAATAAATAGAAATACTTTATATTTTGAAAAGAAATGGAGATAGCAGCGATCACGTTGCTGATTTTTTTAGTATGGTATGGTGTATGGCGTATAGTAGTTCAAATGTCAAATATTCTGGTAGTTTTTGCTGATGAAAATAACCTACCTTCTCTATAACGATAAACGATTCACTTTTATATAAACTAAGTTATTTATCAATATTATAATACCAGATAATAAATGTCAAGTATATAATTGCTGAGATATAAAACTAACAATTACAAGCAAATATGAAAAACAGAAAAAGAAAACAAATGTAGCCGGATTTAAGATAAGTGTAATAAATAAGTATATTAAATAAGTTACAATACAAAAAATTATAACGCAGGTGGTGATGCAGTCGAAAATATTGATAGAAGTTTAACGATTATTCTTGTTCAATTCTTCTATCGGAACCTTCGGTGTGAAACACTACACTCAAAGACATTTACCACTAACAACCAAATCACTTGTTTTTAACTTTTCGACGTGACAAAATCAAATTATGTTTTATTACATCACAACGGTGCCTAATGATGTGCATGTAAAAATCATGAACAATGAGGTTAACCAAACGCTACATTAATACTTATTAATAATTTAAAAGTTGGCTGAATCGAATAGGTCCTTTATCCCAGTTCATCGTTATCTTACATTTTGCTATTTGAATTATTGCGGTTCAATTAACATACATCAAATCTAAAGTCTGGGCGGAAAGAATACTAATGGATAATGGACGCCTCTTAGCTTTTTGTTCGATGGAGCTAGAATTGGCGCCTTTTCTTCCTAATGAAGGGCGCACGGGGGATCGGAAATCAAGCCGTATTGAATTAGTATTAGGCATAAGTAGTAAGCTACAAGAACTATTCTGGATTTGGAAAAAAAATTGCAAATATTGTAGATGTATTCCACCAAGATGCTGTTACGATCTGGTAACGGTCGATTTTGTAGAGTCAGAGTCATAGCTGTAACAAAACAAAGTCCTAGAGTTTCAGGGCTTAATGAGGAATGGGTGTTTCTCTTTGAAAGCTTTTTAGACCTATTTTTAGATGATTTAGGCAGCCAGAAGGCCAAGACATTTGACGTTAAATATACCAAGGGTATATTTAACGTCAAATTCGGGGTTGTGACTATCCACACTTTAAATAATCACATTTATGTCGCGTTCTTCCGAAAGAAAATGTGTATGGAATTTATTGTTGTTGGTTTTGAAATATCTCATGATACGAGAGTTGCTATTCATGTATCTCGATCTGACAACAAATGGTATTGCTAATAGTCATCTGACATATACATCGTAAAGCTTGAAATTGTTGACTGTATACGTACTTAGAACGTTTTGTCATATGAACACTATTTGTGTTGTTTAGTGACTTGAAAATTTCAACTCAGTCAAAAAGAAAAAATGGAACTAGTGAGAATTTCCGTGGGATGATTTACTACGATTTTCGACGTGGATTATCTCAACAATACTGCCACGATTAACTTACTTCGACTTTTGGCTATAAAGCACCATATAAAACTACAGTACATCACTGGTATAGTGAATCATGACCGTCGTTCGCCCACGGACGAATTTAAAGAAGGTCGTCAAAAATCGATTGTTCTGCCAGAAAACATCGATACTGTGCGCGAACTGATAAAGCAAGATCGTCATGTGACATACCGTAAGATTGAGGCATCCCCGGGCATTACTTTGACAAGCATACACAAGATTATACATGAAAATTTAGCCGTGAAAAAGATTTGTGCGCGTTGGACTCAAAAAAAGGTTCATATCGATTGGTGCAAAGAAATGCTCAAAAAAATACAATCATGGTACGTCAAAATCAGTGTACAACATCTACACAGATGATAAATCTTGGGTCTATGCGCATGATCCCGAAAGTAAACAGCAGTCGACTGTATAGGTCTTTCAAAATAAGCCAAACATAACAAAACTTGTTCGCGTAAGAAGCACTAAGCAAATGACCGCCTGTTTTTTTTTTTGGGATAAATAGGCATGTGGGTACAGTGTCACTAGAAAATCGTTAAATGGTCAATTTGAATGGTACACAACCATTTGTTTGCAAGAAATCTTTGAAAAAATAAGAAAAAACAGCCAGCGGCACAGGATCATTCTTCACCATGACAACGCGAGCTCTCACACATCGCAGCGAACAAATGGATATTTGACATGTCAAAACATCGAAATGATGGGTAATTCGCCGTACAGTCCTGATTTGAGACCCAATGATTTCTTGTTTTGTTCCATGCGTGAAGAATAAACTACGTGGTCAACGATTTTAGACTCCAGAAGAAGCGGTTAATGCGTGCAAAATGCATGTTTTGAAGATACCCCAATCGGAATAGAAAAAGTGTTATGAAAATTAGTTCAAACGTATGCAATAGTATATCGATCATCGCGGAGAATATTTTGAAAAACAATAAAACCAACCTTTGTACTTCTATAACCATCAGGGGTGCTGGAATAGAATTGAATGCCAAGCCTTACAGATAACAAGCCTTACGATAAAATTAATTTTGTTATTATTCAATAATAATTATATATTAACGATAAAATGTTGTGCGAAGGGACATATCCTTGTGGGCGATCGTTTTCGGACGTAAATTTGCACGCCCCCTCGAACATAATCATTCTCTGCGAGAACGTTCACCAGTTGGCAGTGTAGGAGCGGGAATAATCGATGCTTTCGTTATCGGATTGATACTGGGATTTCGCTTGTCGATTTCTATAATACTGTTTTCAGTGGAAAAGGCCTTTGATGAAACGTTAAAACGCGATTAAATGACTCAATAAAGGCTAATTGTCCTAAAAAAGACTAACCTGGTAATAATCGGTTTTTTAGCTGCAGCAGCTGCAACACGTATTCGTTTATTCGATAGTCACCACAAGATTGACTATGGAAGTTTCGAACCGATTATGAATTATACCAAATATTTGTAGATCCAGCATATCCAGATTTTCGTAAGACTTAAAAACCTAGACCGATCAAAAAACGTAGGATATCGATGATAAGAAGACTCAAGAAACCTAGGCAGGAATACCAGACATTAAAAATCGATTCAACACCAAATTTACTTTTAATATTCAGGAACAAAAATATTTCTGAATGCCATAAAACAAGACTCTTTTTCTGTTTTTACTTTATACCATCACAAAGTTGATTTTTTGAACGGCTGTATGAAAGGTATAAGATAAAGTAATAATTTCAATTCCTTTTTTTTTGGCGGTGGCCCGGCGGGATAGTTACTCCACTGGCTAACCAATCGAATCCTGGGTAGGGTATGGATTTTTATATACAGTCTACCTAACTTTAATGTGGCACGAGAAAAGTTATCGATTTAGATGTCACAAACAGCGCTAGATCGTTGATGTGACTCAAATTAAAAAAAAAACATTTTTAGAAATTTACTAATGCTTCAGAATTGTCAATCGTTGACGCTACAGTGGTTGCATGACTAGAAAAGACCTACAATCATAGCTTTTCAGATACTTATTTTATAAACAAACTCGAAACCTACTACATGAAAACTATTACTGGTTTGTCTTTTTTGTTTTGTCTAGATAGTTTCGATATAGTTCACCAAATCAGTAGCTCCTCACTTAAATAGTTTCAGTATTTGCTTATACTAAGGAGCACAGCTTTATGAGTCATAATCAAACTATGTGTATATTCAACGAAAACGAAACTTTTTTACAACCAAATATCGATGTATTAATATGTATATCATATCACAATGGATACATCTCGTTCTCTTCCTTTACAACGTCGATGTGTTTTTGCAACAATAGATATTGATGGACATCCTTCACGAAATTGGTAACAAACGTATGCATACTTGTTTAAGTTCTAAAAACTAGTAGTATAAATACTCTATCGATGCTTTATTAACAGTACATTCAATCAAATATTCAAATAAATATACTATTAAAAACTACCTCATAACATATATATATATATATATATATATATATATATATATATATATATATATATATATATATATATATATATATATATATCTATATGTATATATATAGATCCATTAGCTTCCGACGAAATGGTGCAGATTTGGGTTAGCGATTCGGCAGCCTTTTTCCCCCTAAGTATGTTAGAAGAGTATAGAAAAAGCCGATTTTTTAGTAAATTTTAAAATTTTATATCTCAGGCTCTATATAAATTAGAAAAAAAAATATATGAAGCTTAAAAAAATTCAAGAGTAAAATTTTATTTATGATAGTAAATTTTTGAAAAATTATAAGTAATATAAACCAAAATATAATAAATAATATATACCAAATACGATTTCGGTAAAAAACACGGTATCGTCACATGAGATTGTGGAACCCAACGGTTGTGTGTGTGATGACTCTCAGCTATTGCTGCCTCATTGGACGTAGTCCAAGAAAATCTAACACTACATATATACGCCATTCGACGGGAGATCGGCGAAAACATGTATTGTTGGCTATAGATAGGGTCTCTCTCTCTATTCTTGATGGAATGGTATATGTCGGCGCCCTGAAGAGTCTGAACCTAGAGAGACGAAAGATATGTCATCCAGTTGAAGGGAGAAGTGGGGTTCCTTCCCGGTAAAGCAACCAACAAAAGTGTTCATATATATATATATATATATATATATATATATATATATATATATATATATATATATATATATATATATATATATATATATATATATATATATATATATATATATATATATGAACACTTTTGTTGGTTGCTTTACCGGGAAGGAACCCCACTTCTCCCTTCAACTGGATGACATATCTTTCGTCTCTCTAGGTTCAGACTCTTCAGGGCGCCGACATATACCATTCCATCAAGAATAGAGAGAGAGACCCTATCTATAGCCAACAATACATGTTTTCGCCGATCTCCCGTCGAATGGCGTATATATGTAGTGTTAGATTTTCTTGGACTACGTCCAATGAGGCAGCAATAGCTGAGAGTCATCACACACACAACCGTTGGGTTCCACAATCTCATGTGACGATACCGTGTTTTTTACCGAAATCGTATTTGGTATATATTATTTATTATATTTTGGTTTATATTACTTATAATTTTTCAAAAATTTACTATCATAAATAAAATTTTACTCTTGAATTTTTTTAAGCTTCATATATTTTTTTTTCTAATTTATATAGAGCCTGAGATATAAAATTTTAAAATTTACTAAAAAATCGGCTTTTTCTATACTCTTCTAACATACTTAGGGGGAAAAAGGCTG
Organism: Cosmopolites sordidus; assembly: GCA_031761425.1. Taxonomy (NCBI): domain Eukaryota; kingdom Metazoa; phylum Arthropoda; class Insecta; order Coleoptera; family Curculionidae; genus Cosmopolites; species Cosmopolites sordidus. The sequence goes on along the minus strand of JARFXV010002367.1, from coordinate 82,126 downwards.
CCGAATCGCTAACCCAAATCTGCACCATTTCGTCGGAAGCTAATGGATCTATATATATACATATAGATATATATATATATATATATATATATATATATATATATATATATATATATATATATATATATATATATATATATATATGTTATGAGGTAGTTTTTAATAGTATATTTATTTGAATATTTGATTGAATGTACTGTTAATAAAGCATCGATAGAGTATTTATACTACTAGTTTTTAGAACTTAAACAAGTATGCATACGTTTGTTACCAATTTCGTGAAGGATGTCCATCAATATCTATTGTTGCAAAAACACATCGACGTTGTAAAGGAAGAGAACGAGATGTATCCATTGTGATATGATATACATATTAATACATCGATATTTGGTTGTAAAAAAGTTTCGTTTTCGTTGAATATACACATAGTTTGATTATGACTCATAAAGCTGTGCTCCTTAGTATAAGCAAATACTGAAACTATTTAAGTGAGGAGCTACTGATTTGGTGAACTATATCGAAACTATCTAGACAAAACAAAAAAGACAAACCAGTAATAGTTTTCATGTAGTAGGTTTCGAGTTTGTTTATAAAATAAGTATCTGAAAAGCTATGATTGTAGGTCTTTTCTAGTCATGCAACCACTGTAGCGTCAACGATTGACAATTCTGAAGCATTAGTAAATTTCTAAAAATGTTTTTTTTTTAATTTGAGTCACATCAACGATCTAGCGCTGTTTGTGACATCTAAATCGATAACTTTTCTCGTGCCACATTAAAGTTAGGTAGACTGTATATAAAAATCCATACCCTACCCAGGATTCGATTGGTTAGCCAGTGGAGTAACTATCCCGCCGGGCCACCGCCAAAAAAAAAGGAATTGAAATTATTACTTTATCTTATACCTTTCATACAGCCGTTCAAAAAATCAACTTTGTGATGGTATAAAGTAAAAACAGAAAAAGAGTCTTGTTTTATGGCATTCAGAAATATTTTTGTTCCTGAATATTAAAAGTAAATTTGGTGTTGAATCGATTTTTAATGTCTGGTATTCCTGCCTAGGTTTCTTGAGTCTTCTTATCATCGATATCCTACGTTTTTTGATCGGTCTAGGTTTTTAAGTCTTACGAAAATCTGGATATGCTGGATCTACAAATATTTGGTATAATTCATAATCGGTTCGAAACTTCCATAGTCAATCTTGTGGTGACTATCGAATAAACGAATACGTGTTGCAGCTGCTGCAGCTAAAAAACCGATTATTACCAGGTTAGTCTTTTTTAGGACAATTAGCCTTTATTGAGTCATTTAATCGCGTTTTAACGTTTCATCAAAGGCCTTTTCCACTGAAAACAGTATTATAGAAATCGACAAGCGAAATCCCAGTATCAATCCGATAACGAAAGCATCGATTATTCCCGCTCCTACACTGCCAACTGGTGAACGTTCTCGCAGAGAATGATTATGTTCGAGGGGGCGTGCAAATTTACGTCCGAAAACGATCGCCCACAAGGATATGTCCCTTCGCACAACATTTTATCGTTAATATATAATTATTATTGAATAATAACAAAATTAATTTTATCGTAAGGCTTGTTATCTGTAAGGCTTGGCATTCAATTCTATTCCAGCACCCCTGATGGTTATAGAAGTACAAAGGTTGGTTTTATTGTTTTTCAAAATATTCTCCGCGATGATCGATATACTATTGCATACGTTTGAACTAATTTTCATAACACTTTTTCTATTCCGATTGGGGTATCTTCAAAACATGCATTTTGCACGCATTAACCGCTTCTTCTGGAGTCTAAAATCGTTGACCACGTAGTTTATTCTTCACGCATGGAACAAAACAAGAAATCATTGGGTCTCAAATCAGGACTGTACGGCGAATTACCCATCATTTCGATGTTTTGACATGTCAAATATCCATTTGTTCGCTGCGATGTGTGAGAGCTCGCGTTGTCATGGTGAAGAATGATCCTGTGCCGCTGGCTGTTTTTTCTTATTTTTTCAAAGATTTCTTGCAAACAAATGGTTGTGTACCATTCAAATTGACCATTTAACGATTTTCTAGTGACACTGTACCCACATGCCTATTTATCCCAAAAAAAAAAACAGGCGGTCATTTGCTTAGTGCTTCTTACGCGAACAAGTTTTGTTATGTTTGGCTTATTTTGAAAGACCTATACAGTCGACTGCTGTTTACTTTCGGGATCATGCGCATAGACCCAAGATTTATCATCTGTGTAGATGTTGTACACTGATTTTGACGTACCATGACTGAAGAGTCTGAACCTAGAGAGACGAAAGATATGTCATCCAGTTGAAGGGAGAAGTGGGGTTCCTTCCCGGTAAAGCAACCAACAAAAGTGTTCATATATATATATATATATATATATATATATATATATATATATATATATATATATATATATATATATATATATATATATATATATATATATATATATATCAAGTATTTTCACGGATGGTAGGTAATGTTTTTTGGGGTGTCGATCCGTTCATTCTGTGAGGAGTCACGACGTTTCGCAAAAATCTCATTTGGCATTTTCAAGTCTAGTCCACTTCGACTGAAGAGTCCAACTGACGTGCACGGACCGTTGCTTGTATCGGGGTAGTTCGGGACTATTCGCGGCGCTCGGCAACGCTGTCGGGCCTCCATTTATTGATTTTTCTTCCTCGCCGTGACGTTGCCGCATTTCTTCTTTTTCAGAAGCGATTTCCATATCTTTGGAATTTTGCGAGCGTCGTTTAGCGTATTTAGCTCATCCCTTTCTCCTATTTCAAGACCTTCTTTGACTGTTCGGACCTTGTAATTTTATATTCGCTATTTATTTGGCTCCTTCAAAATTGATTTCAATTCAGAATTCAGAATTGATCGGAACAAGATATGCTATATACCCGATGGTTTTCCAGTCTGACTTTGTGCTTGGGGTTTTTTGGGATGTTTGTAACAGTTTTGTGCGGCTTGTAGGCTGTTCTGACCTTATATTTCTTTAGTAGTCAGCCTATCCTATCAGTGATACCTTTATATACATATATATATATATATATATATATATATATATATATATATATATATATATATATATATATATATATATTATTATGTATATATATATATATATATATATTATTGCCCCTATATAACTAATATGTGTCAATTTTTTATTAAATTTTTAAATTTTTAAATTTAAAAAATTCAAAAAATTAATTGCTTAATTGATATTGACGTATTTTGATGATGGTTCGTTGTAAAACCGAAACGTAAAAAAAAACAATAAAATATTAAAACTTATTTACACTGGACCGAAAGTCCCAATAAATAAAAAAATAATAATAATACTAAACGGTCACGAAAATATATATATATATATATATATATATATATATATATAAAACGCTGAAAACGCTGGCATTTATTAAAGCAACGTTAACTAACACAAGGTCAAAAGTTAAATTCATGGGTGAGATCTCAGAGCCCTTCGAAATTAAAACTGGAGTGAGACAAGGGGATGGACTCTCGCCACTCTTATTTAACTGTGTTCTAGAAAAAGTAATACAGGAGTGGCGTGAAAAAAAGTCGGCCCTGAATATTGACCAGCCCATTAAACTGGGGAGAACCAATATCAAAATTGATTGTCTGGCATTTGCTGATGATCTAGCAATTTTAGCTCAAGATGTATTAACGGCACAGAAACAGATTGAAATCCTAACAGAAACAGCAGAAAATGTAGGACTCCAAATTTCCTTTGAAAAGACACAATACATGACCTGCAACAGAATAAGAACGCCATTTCTAAAAACAAAATATGGTAACATCAGACGAGTCTCTCAATTCAAATATTTGGGTGAAATAATCATGGAAAACGGGTTGGAAAAAGCGGCCAATAAGGGTAGATGTCAAAAAATGGAAACGGCATTGAGACTTACACAAAATATTTACAACAAAAAATGCCTATCTAAAAACACAAAACTGAGACATTACAACACAGTTATTAAGCCAGAATGTCTATATTCTGCAGAAACGCTCTTTTTGAATAGAAAGAGGGACATCGAGGACATTGAAAGGAAGGAAAGAAAAATCGTAAGAAAAATCCTAGGCCCCAAACAAATAAATAGCACAACATACCGACTTCGAGAAAACCAAGAAATCAAACAATACACAGATATACATAGCGATATGAGAAAAAGAAGACTTAAGTTTTACGGACACATAAAACGGATGAATCCGAGTAGGTTAACTAGACAAATAGTCGAATTTTATGAAAATAGGAGTAAAGCTAAAGTAGAAATAATTGAATGGATTGCTGCAATTAAAGAGGACCTAAGATCAGCAAATATTACGCAAAGTGAAATTCAGGATAGAAGTTCTGTTTCAGACACTAGGTTAACGTTTGGAAGGTTGGCCAGAGAGAAAAATGTGGGAAGACTGGAACAACTTGGTCTGACGAAAGGAAAAAAGCTCATAGCGAAAGAATGAAATTAGTATGGGCACAAAGGAAGGCTAACAACAACAAACGCCTCAAATTGTACTTCGCGTGGTCCACTAGGGCCCATATGTGAATAATAATAATATATATATATATATATATATATATATATATATATATATATATATATATATATATATATATATATATATATATATATATATATATATTATTCATTGTACTTCGCGTGGTCCACTAGGGCCCATATGTGAATAATAATAATATATATATATATATATATATATATATATATATATATATATATATATATATATATATATATATATATATATATATATATATATATATATATATATATTATTCACGTATAGGCCCTTGTGGACCACGCGAAGTACAGTTAGAGGCGTTTGTTGTTGTTAGCCCTCCTTTGCGCCCATACTAATTTAATTCTTTCTCTATGAGCTTTTTTCGTTTCGTCAGACCAAGTTGTTCCAGTCTTCATACATTTTTTTCTCTGGCCACCCTCCCAAACATTAACCTTATGTCTCAAATAGCCTCTATCCTGAATTTCACTTTGTGTAATATTTGCTGATCTTAGGCCCGCTTTAATTGCAGCAATCCATTTCATTATTTTTACTTTAGTTCTACTCCTATTTTCATAAAATTTCGACTATTTGTCTAGTTAGCCTACTTGGATCTACCCGTTGTATGTGTCCGTAAAACTTAAGTATTCTTTTTCTCATATCGCTATATATATATATATATATATATATATATATATATATATATATATATATATATATATATATAAATAAGCAATAATATATTTATTATTATATTTAATTAAACATAATTTTATTTTATCTTTTCAGTTATCTACTCCTGGAACATATATTTATTCATTTGTGCAGCGGTTCCTCTCACAAGTGCAGTGGCATTCATCTTTTTGCCAGAAAGTCCGAAATTTTTGATGACCACTGGTAGAAACGAGAAAGCACTACAAGTTTTTAGAAAAATTTATAGACTAAATACGGGAAATCCTGAGTCATCATATCCAGTAAGTATTAGCAATATATTCAGTAAATACATGCTTATAAACATATTTAATGTATACTGTTGAAAAGCGGATTTATCGAGTAACTCGTATACAAAGCTTTAAAAAAATACGTACTTAATTTTTTACATATTAAGTTATAACGTACGTTAAAAAGACGTACCGCCAAAATCGTTGTGTGAATAAAGCGACGCTGTACGACTATGACGACGAAGAATAAGAGACACTGTTTGACCTAATCCACGACGTTATCATCAAGCACTTTCATTGAACATTCGGGCAGGAATTTACGACGCATTTTGCATCAGTATTTGTTTTTGATGCAAATCTTCCACCCATATATAACCTGAACAATGAGACATCGCGTTAATTGGATATATTCGATCGTGAATTTTCGGAATTTGTGGGTAAATATCAAAAACCTTATTCCAAATTTGTTTATGTCTGATGAAGCACATTTTTACTTTTCCACTTTTAAAATGCATTTACTGTTACATAGCCCGCTTTGTGCACAATACATTTAATCAAGTTTTTCTTACCAATGGTGACAAATGGCTTCAGAAAGATGAAGCGGCTGCTCACTTTCTAGGATACTATCAGCAGAGTGAGCAACTGTCTACGCAGTTAGACAGATACGGGGATCCTTGGCGATTAAGATAGCTAGATTTGACGGTATGTTTATGACCCAGAGATCAGAAAAAATTACTCAAATTTATGTAAGAATGTCTACAATGTACATTCTGTATAAAAAGTACCCGGAGTTTTTCATTTATAAAGCCCGCATAAAATATTTTATAATTTCTTTTTTCGATATAAGATGGGAGCTCTATGCCTGGTTAATATGTTCAATATGAACGTGATAGGTCAACTAGTTTTTTTACATCACCTGGTTTTATTAGTCGACGTCAAGTGTGTATTGCTCTTTAACTATAACTAAAAATATTGAGCAAAAATTTGCGATAAACTTTGTGTGTCAACAGAAATTTCGAGTGCCGAATCCGGTATGCCGAATGCCGGTATGTTTACGTCCCAGAGATCAGAAAAAATTACTCAAATTTATGTAAGAATGTCTACAATGTACATTCTGTATAAAAAGTATCCGGAATTTTTCATTTATAAAGCCCGCATAAAATATTTTATAATTTCTTTTTTCGCTGTAAGATGGGAGCACTGTGCCTGGTTAATATGTTTAATATGAACGTGATAGGTCAACTAGTTTTTTTACGTCAGCTGGTTTTGTTAGTCGACGTCAAGTGTGTATTGCTCTTTAACTATAACTAAAAATATTGAGCAAAAATTTGCGATAAACTTTGTGTGTCAACCGAAATTTCGAGTGCCGAATCCGGTATGCCGAATGCCTGTATGTTTATGTCCCAGAGATCAGAAAAAATTACTCAAATTTATGTAAGAATGTCTACAATGTACATTCTGTATAAAAAGTACCCGGAGTTTTTCATTTATAAAGCCCGCATAAAAGATTTTATAATTTCTTTTTTCGCTGTAAGATGGGAGCACTGTGCCTGGTTAATATGTTTAATATGAACGTGATAGGTCAACTAGTTTTTTTACGTCAGCTGGTTTTGTTAGTCGACGTCAAGTGTGTATTGCTCTTTAACTATAACTAAAAATATTGAGCAAAAATTTGCGATAAACTTTGTGTGTCAACCGAAATTTCGAGTGCCGAATCGCTGAAAATGTTGCAGAAGACCTACAGTGAATCATACATATTACATCATCGTACTACACAGGCACATACATCACATCATCTCAGGCACTTACATCATACATATCATCATACTACATGCATATGAATGGTATTAAATGGGTTGATAAGTGGTAGTTGATTTGCCTCGTTCTGGTCGACTTTCAACGTCTATGAACGACGAAAACCCATACAAAATCAAGAAACTTGTGCTCGAAGATCATCGTATGAGTCTTAAAGAGTAGGGTCAACAGGTGAACATATGTTTTAAGGCCGTTCATAACATTATGACTGATATTTTGGGCATGAGACGCGTCGCCGCACGACTGGTTCCGAAAGAGCTCAATTTTGTCTAAAAAGAGCATCGAAAGCAAGTTTACTCTACAGACCCCACATTCATCATAACGGGCGACGAGACATAGGTTTAATTTACTTAAAAACAAGCCAAAACCCAAAAAAACACCGTTGTCAGTTTCCTTCGATTACCGTGGTGTAGTGCACTTCCAATTTTTTCCAGAGGGATAACAGGTGAAGCTGTACCCGGCCAAGCGTTGCTGTGGCTCAGTCTAGTTAAATAATTAAATCAAAATGAAAATACATCGAAACCATGAAAATTCAATTTAACAATGTAATCGGAAACATTTAAAATGCTAAGTGACAGCAGCTGTCAAGAAGCGCGCTGTCCGGCATGAACCATGTTTAGTATTGCGTCTGTTACTGTTACGTTCAACAGACGGCACTTAAAATATTTAGTATAGCGTGTGTTGCTTTTACGTCCAACAGATGGCGCTATTTTTTAAAAAAGCATGTCTACCTATTACAGGTGTGGCATCTACCTTTCAAACGTTATTTCTAATAAATAAAATGTATCTATACTTCTATTTTTTACTGTAATGTGGCATCGTTACTTTAGTCGCTGGGCTTTTAAAATTGTCCGTTTCTCTCCCGTATCCTCTGCAACTGAATAATAAAATGTTACATATACATGTTCGATAAATTTACCCGAATTCAGCATTTTAATAAATAGCTGAGGCAAAATGTTTCAAATACACCTATTCATACAAATATTTTATGTAAGTTGTCACAATAGTGATGTGATAATTCAAAATTCTTAAAATCATGACAAAATGATGAAGGGGCCTTATTTATATTCACAAATGCTGTGAAAAGATACTTAACTTTGTTTTAGAAATGATAATGGTTTATTGGTAATGCAGCGAATTCAACAGTTTATATAATACAAGGTGACCCAAAAAAACGGGAACTTTTTAACAATCTAATAAAACCAAATGTGATAGAAGAAAAACATTTTATTCATACTAAATGAAACCTTAAAATTTGCCATTTAAGAAACATTAATGGAATTTATCATTTTTCAAAAATTGCTTCCTTTAGATGTCATTCTCCTGTACCCTTCCTGTTTCTTTCAGTTGTTTTGCAGCTTGTATGGATGAAATTTCAAATCTAAATGAAGAATTTTGCGAACACTCTACCGGGGCAACCGCAGCTGCTTGCTTACGAATTGAACGCCGTGCGCTCCATAAGACAGACTGCCGTACAACATCAATGTTCTGTGGAGTACGAGCACTTCTTGGTCGCCCTGTTGATTTCTTCTTTAAGGCAGACCCACTCCTTTCAAAGTTATTAATCCAACTTTTTATCGCATGTTTGATTCGCATGAGACGGCACCATGACGTCCTAAGTTGTAAAAACGTCGAAACTCCCTCTGTGCAGACACTGTGTGACAACAAAAAGAAATCTTTGGGTGCCAAATCAGGACTGCACGACGGATGACCCATCAATTCGATATTTTGACCTGACAAATATTGAGTTGTTCGGTCGGGTGTGTGAGAGCTCGCGTTGTCACGGTGAAGAACAGCCTTATTCCTTCAAAGACTCCTGAAAAACAAATGGTTGTGTACCATTCTGAATTGACCGTTCTACGACTCGCTAGAGGCACATACTCACTAATGGCCCAAAAATTTTACCCCAAAAAACAGGCTATCATTTGCTTCAAAGTGATCCTGTGCGAACAATTTTTGTTGGCTTTGGTTCATTTTGAAAGACCCATACAGTTAACTGCCATTTACTTCCGGGTTCCTACGCATACATCCGTTACCTGTATACGACACGAGCCTTCTTTTGAGCGATTGTCAAATTACATGGAATCCAACGATCACAAATCATTTTCACGGTTAAATGTTCATGTAAAATCTTGTGTATACTTGTCACACTCATGCCCAGGGATACCTCAATTTCACGGTATGTCCCATAACGATCTTGCTTAATCAGTTCGCGCACAGTTTCGATGATTCTGGCCCAACAACCGATTTTGGACGACCTCCTTTATATCCGTGTATGACCGACGAACACGATTGAATTCACTAAACCAATTATATACAGTGGTTTAGATGGTGCTTCATCGCCATAAGTCGAAGTATGTTGATCGATGCACTGTTCTTGAGATAATTCACGTCGAAAGTCGTAATAATTCATCGCACGAAAATTCTCATGAGTGAATTCCATTTTTTTACTGAGATGAAATTGTCAAGTCACTAAACAACATAAATAGCATCTGTATGACAAAACGTTCTGAGTATGTATACAGTCAACAATGTCAAACATTACGATGTATATGTCAGATGGTGCATAGCAACACCATCGCTTCCAATTCCTAATACTGTTTCGTTACAATTACAATACTGTTAATTCCGGGTAATGTTTCGTTTCAATGAGTAACAGTGGCTTAAATGAGTAACAGTGTAAAATCCGATAAGGAAGCTCTTTCAGTTCCAGGTCATGGCGCTCTTGTCTGTTCGAGATTACGTCCCGTATATTCTAAGAGGGGTTTCTACGTTTATTTCACTAGCTAGCCGGGACTTTTGGTCAAACTAAAGATTAAGAACAAACCTAGGATTGATAGTTCTTAAGAGGGTGTTGACCGTAGTTTGGAGCATCAGTCAGTCCAGTCACCAAATATCGCCATGAAGATATGTGTGTGAGGAGCTACATGATATCAATGTGTCGAAATAATTTGTTTGTTACACACCAAATTTCCTAAACTTAATTAATCAGTGCTTATGTCCCACAAAACGATAGACATTAACGTAATCACTTGCATATACATCTCGTATTTGCTGCAGAAGGGATTAATTTTTGAGGCGACTAGTTACGTGTGACTAACAATGTTGGCGATAATATTCTGTCTAAATTCTATGGCAGTGCAGTATCGAACCTCCTTAAGTAACCTTGCAGGAGGAGGTGAAGAGTACCCAGAAGTATCATGCTCTTCATTTTATCAAGGGTGGGGTGTTTTTTTTCTATGATTATCGTCAGATAGGATTGACTCAATATTTGGACGAGAAATCGTTGGCTTATAAGAATAATGTTAAAGGACATTTGTATCCGTTTTTCGTATAATAAATTAAGCAAAATCGGTCGGAGATCTTAGATAATGTTCAATTTTTCTGTTGGAACCTTCGGTGTGAATTACTAACATCGAAGAGATTTACCACTAAACATTACATTTTAGCATAATCAGAAGATGATTTAATATCAGAATAATTAAATTATCAATCATTAAATTAACATGCCTTCCGAGTTTATTCTTTGATAATGGTCAATACATGTATAATGGTATTTAAAAAGAAATGTATTATTTTAATTTTAAATTATACAATAATTATGATTTCATATTAGACGGAGCCCTTTTTATTATTGAAAGCAGTTCATTTTGAACGGATGAGAAAATTAAACCTGTGACATATGTATTAACTGTGAAATAAAAACTGTTTCTTGGGAGAATTTCATAATTCTGCAACTCATTTGAATTTATTCTGTATCATAAAAGTTATTTAATTAACTTTCCCTTTAAAAACAGTATGAACATACTTACGAAACTAAGGTACGCATTTTTATAATACATAAATCTCCGGACACTATGATTATTGTTATATCTGAGAACCCTCCTAACAAATCACGCGTCACTTTATCATTAATAAATAAATGAAAATCATAATATGTTTTATTTACTAGTATTTATAAAAGCGACACTCATTTATGTCAGTGTGGGAATATACGTATTTATGTTATCGTTTGTGTTTATGTTAACAGTTTTATGTTAAAATTTCCCATATATGCTTACAAAGAATTGTTGAACAGATTTATAAAAAGTAATTTTTTTTTCTTTAAGAGATTTAACCTGGATCTATATCCTTACTTATTTTAAATGAATTTTTATTTGGAATCCTCCAGCTGACTCAGTTTGTAACATATAGATCTAATGTGGTATAACACGGCAATGAAGGATGTGTCTCCCGTTATAAAAGCGGATTTAATGTCACTGTACCTTAGAATGTAGATATTAGAAATAGAAACCAAAAATGGGGAAGGGGACAAAAACTTGGAAGTTTATTAAGGTTTATTACTGGGATTCCTCCTGAAAAAACTTCGACTTGAATTTTTATTGCAAGGATCTACCTTCCACGAAGTTCTAAGACTTAGTTCGATGTATTTACAAACAAGTATCCCGTGCAATAGTTTATCGAAGGCATTCATGAGATCAAAAAGGATAGCATCAAAATGTTGCTTTCTCCAAAAAAAAAACGGATGAATTTTGTCGGCCACCCTCCGACTGATGAACGGACGAATATCCCGCCCGAAACCGGAACTCCAGTTTGCGGAGTTTTATTAATAACTAGCTGACCCGATAAACGATGTCCTGTCCAAATTTCAATAAACCTGTTTGTGCTCTTTTTTTTCCTGAAAACTTTTCCAGGACCATAAAGAACAAAACAAAAAAATAATTACTCATATCCATCGTTCGATCGTGAATTATGATTATGAGTACATACAAAACTCCCATAGAAAAAAGCACTTTCAGTTTTTTCCGAATTCTCCAATTTTCCGGGCAACTTTTCCAATTTTTCCAAAAAAAAATAGCCCAATTGGTCCAATCGTTCTCAAGTGATGCGCTTAACAACGAACCTATATATATATATATATATATATATATATATATATATATATATATATATATATATATATATATATATATATATATATATATATATTGATTCGGAAAATTGGAAAATTCGGAAAAAACTGAAACTGCTTTTTTCTATGGGAGTTTTGTATGAACTCATAATCATAATTCACGATCGAACGATGGATATGAGTAATTATTTTTTTGTTTTGTTCTTTATGGTCTTGGAAAAGTTTTCAGGAAAAAAAAGAGCACAAACAGGTTTATTGAAATTTGGACAGGACATCGTTTGTAGGGTTAGCTAGTTATTAATGAAACGAGTTGTTTAACAATTTCAGAGTAGAAGAAAACCTTAGGGTTCATTTCGGATATAGGTAAATCATCCTGATCAGCTCTCTTTCTAAGAATGTAAAATGAGCAATTTTCCTCTCTCTCCATGATTATACTGACAGCAAGCAAATCATCCGTAAACTGGAGTTCCGGTTTCGGGCGGGATATTCGTCCGTTCATCAGTCGGAGGGTGGCCGACAAAATTCATCCGTTTTTTTGTTGGAGAAAGCAACATTTTGATGCTATCCTTTTTGATCTCATGAATGCCTTCGATAAACTATTGCACGGGAGACTTGTTTGTAAATACATCGAACTAAGTCTTAGAACTTCGTGGAAGGTAGATTCTTGCAATAAAAATTCAAGTCGAAATTTTTTCAGGAGGAATCCCAGTAATAAACCTTAATAAACTTCCAAGTTTTTGTCCCCTTCCCCATTTTTAGTTTCTATTTCTAATATCTACATTCTAAGGTACAGTGACATTAAATCCGCTTTTATAACGGGAGACACATCCTTCATTGCCGTGTTATACCACATTAGATCTATATGTTACAAACTGAGTCAGCTGGAGGATTCCTAATAAAAATTCATTTAAAATAAGTAAGGATATAGATCCAGTTTAAATCTCTTAAAGAAAAAAAAATACTTTTTATAAATCTGTTCAACAATTCTTTGTAAGCGTATATGGGAGATTTTAACATAAACACAAACGATAACATAAATACGTATATTCCCACACTGACATGAATGAGTGTCGCTTTTATAAATACTAGTAAATAAAACATATTATGATTTTCATTTATTTATTAATGATAAAGTGACGCGTGTTTTGTTAGGAGGGTTCTCAGATATAACAATAATCATAGTGTCCGGAGATTTATGTATTATAAAAATGCGTACCTTAGTTTCGTAAGTATGTTCATACAGTTTTTAAAGGGAAAGTTAGTTAAATAACTTTTATGATACAGAATAAATTCAAATGAGTTGCAGAATTATGAAATTCTCCCAAGAAACAGGTTTTATTTCACAGCTAATACATATGTCACAGGTTTAATTTTCTCATCCGTTCAAAATGAACTGCTTTCAATAATAAAAAGGGCTCCGTCTAATATGAAATCATAATTATTGTATAATTTAAAATTAAAATAATACATTTTTTTTTAAATACCATTATACATGTATTGACCATTATCAAAGATTAAACTCGGAAGAGATTTACTACGAAACTTCAACTTGTTTTAATCTTCTCAATGCGCGTTTCGCAAGGCATGATAATTTAATTTAATGATTGATAATTTAATTATTCTGATATTAAATCATCTCCTGATTATGCTAAAATGTGATGTTTAGTGGTAAATAATATATATTACAGAAATCTTTCACCCTTTCTCCACGTGGTGCCACCGATCGCCTTTGCCGAACTGTCAACCATGCGACGTCACGTGTCTCTCGGGACCGGTTTCTAGCCTTTCAGCCGTGATCAGCCGAGCTCTAGATGAACGCAAGGAAAGCAGTTCGGAGAGACGATCGGGGCCAGACCAGATTAACTGGCCATTTTAATGACGGGTCGTGATCGCACACAACTCACGCCATCATACGTCGAATGCTCGTAGCAGTCAGGACCGCTCGTAACATTCTGCCTGGAACCTCGGGTATAGTACCAGGTATGCCCACAAGGTAGCGTAACGGAACCGTGGAGGGAAATATTACAGAAATCTTTCACCCTTTCTCCACGTGGTGCCACCATATATATATATATATATATATATATATATATATATATATATATATATATATATATATATATATATATATATATATATATATTTATATAAGGGTTAGTTGCTTGACCGGAAGGAAGCCCCACCCATCACTTACATTGGAGGGCACATGTTTGGTCTGTTAGTCGTTAGACTCATCAGACCGACATATGCTCTTGGCGAGAAAGCATATATCGGTACCCTGATGAGTCTAACCATCAACAGACGAAACATGTGCCCTCCAATGTAAGGGATGGGTGGGGCTTCCTCCCGGTTAAACAACTAACCATTACTCATTATGGCGTAGACACAGGTTGTTGTGCGTTCCACATGAAATTGTGGAACCCAACGATCGGGGTGTCTTCCATAAGTTTCTTCATAAACCAACTGTTAATAAACTTCCTAATCAGTATCGTTCTCGTGAATTTCGATCAATTCGATTAGTTTTTGATTATTTGAATGAGAATCCACACTCAAGCGTTAGGAACGATAGTAGAATTTTAGAAAAATACTACAAAAATAACACCAAACCTTTTAAACCAAAATTTCTTCAAATACTTGAATTTGGTGACACTGAAAGAAGAATGGAATACTGGTAATGGTTACAAACAAATGAATATTGGATGATACAATATAAAAGACAATATTCTACTAAGGTGAACGGTTGGTGCGGTATTTTAAATGATATTATTGAATCATATTTTTTTATGGAAATTTGAATGCAGCTAGATTTCTTAGATTTTTACAAAAAGAGTTTGATGATGAAATTGATGCGTTGCCTCTTAATTATCGATACAATTTACACTTTAACAGGGCACACAATTTGACGGAGTACCCATTCGTCAAGCAATTAACTTAAGAAAATGGCTAAATAATATTTTTCCAAATTGTTGGATGGGGCGAAACAGTCCTGTAATTAATTGGCCGCCGAGATCCCCAGACCTCACGCCTTTTGATTTTTTTCTCTAGGGGACAATTAAAAATAAGGTTTATGTTTCGAGGCCCCAAACTCAAGACGATCTTTGTGATCGTATTAGGCAAGTTTATGAAAACCGATCCAGTATATATATATATATATATATATATATATATATATATATATATATATATATATATATATATATATATATATATAAGGTGCCCGCTAATTAATGGTACACAGCAAAACTTATCTTAGTCCAAAAGATTTCACTGTATATCTTTTTTTCAGGTTAAAGTTTTGATAAACGAAATTGAAATGAACAAAGATAAAAAACAAGGAAAAATGACCGCCAACAGGAGCAAAAAGAAGGCTCTGATTGAGGGCTGGTCGCAATTAAAACCTCTATTCCGAAGACCTTTTTTACCTAAAATACTATTCGTTTGCTTCATTCAGTTTTTTACAATGACTAGGTACGTATTTAGTTGCGAGCTATATAGTATAAACTATTTACAAATTTATTATTCTTAATAGTTTAAATACTCTTCGACTGTGGCTACCTCAGCTATTTCAAGCTGTGAATGATTATCAACAATTCCACAATGAATCAGCTCCACTCTGTGATATGATCTCCGTCTTTAAACCCAACACCACTGAAAGTTCAGATACAGTAGAATGTGTCGTGGTAAGTTGTAATGTTAATGTAATATTGTTATATAACATAAATAACTTGTAATAAATAACAATTCTTCTATTGGAACCTTTGGTGTGAAACACTAAACTTGAAGAGATTTACCACTAAACACCAAATCACGTTTTTTGAACTGCTCGACGCACGTTTCGCTAACGATATAAGCATCATCAGGAGATGATTTAATCTGTTAAGGAGATTAAATCACCGAGCAGTTCTAAAAAGCGATTTGGTGTTTAGTGGTAAATCTCTTCAAGTTGTAATATATGTAATAAATAATTACGAGGGTAGTCTGAAGTGTCCAGGCTCAACTTGAAGATGGTGTTATTCGTTAAAAAATATTCAGGTAATATAATTGCGCATGCGTTGATAGATAACCTTGAAAATTTCAGCCATTTTAAATGCTCAATTGTTGTTTAACAATCAGTTCAGTTTAACAATCATGTTAGAGTTTCTGTAAAGTTGGAAAAAATAGAATATCGCAATCATCTAATACTTGTATTTGAAAGACAATACGCCTACGCAAATTATAGCCGATATGGATGCTGTTTACAGGGACTTTTCTCCATCATTTGCTACTGTGAAATTTTGGGCAGCGGAATTTAAACGCCGTCGTATTGCCAGCTTGTTTGATGTTGAACGTTCAAGACAGTCAAAAATTGCAATCACTACTGATGACATTGAAAACATTCACTAAATAGTGCTAGACGACCGTCGAATTATGGTTAGAGAGGTAGTGGAGGCTATAGGTTTCTTGAAAGAACGTATTCATCATATATTGGCTAAAAATTTGGGCATGAAAAAGTTAACCGCACGTTGGATGCCGCGATTTCTTACTCAGGACCAAAGACGCATTCGAATGAAGAAATCCTGTTGAAGTAGTTTAAGCGAAATAACTCGATGTTTTGGCGTCGATTAATATATGTAGACTAAACTTGGATACACCACTATACTCTTGAAACCAAGGCAAGTCGAAACAGTGGACTGCAAAGGATGAATCCTCTCCGGAAAAAACAAAGATTGTTCCATCGGCCACAAAAGTGATGGTGGCTGTTTTTTGGGATAGTCATGGAGTTATGTTAATCGACTATCTTGAAAAGGGAAAATAATAATGGGGACATACTACGCATCATTACTTACTATAAGCTAAAGCAGAAATTGCGGAAAAACGGCCGCATTTGAAGAAAAAAAAAGTATTGGTTCACCAAGACAACGCACCTCTCACACTTCAGAGGTCGCCATCGCAAAAATTCAAGAATTGCGAATCGAATTCATTGACCGCCCACTGTATTCACCAGATCTGGCCTTTAGTGGCTTTTTTCTCTTTCCTAGGCTCAAACTTTCGGCCGGAGGACAAAGATTTTCAACGAATGTGGAGGCCATCCCATTGGTAAGCGACTATTTTGCACAACAAAATACCAACTACTATTTGGACGGTTTAAAGAGATGGGAGCATCGCTGGGAAAGGTGTATAGAATTACAAGGAGACAATGTTAACAAATAAAACTAAATTTGACAAAAAAATACTTGCTTATGTGTTAGGCTGGATACTTGCCCTCACAAATTTAACCAACGATTCTTCACATCATTTGAAAGAAAAAAGATCCTTACAACAAGGGTCAAAAACCTAAGAGTTTCCACCAAAAAAAATGAAATGAATTATTAAATCACCCATCGAAAAGCTACGATGAGTAAAAATAACTAAATTTATGTTGAAACGAATTGAATAAATAGCAATCAAAATTTTTAGTTTTATTGTCAAATAATACCAATTAAATAAAAATTAATTCCATTCGACACGAAATTGGGTATTCAAAAAAACACAACGATGCAACGTTGTCAATTTTTAAGAAAATCTCAAAATCTTATGTTTTATTTTTCTCGGAAATGATTGAATTTTGGATAAATGTTTTAAGGAAACTTTTTGTTCAAATTGATGTAAAGAATCGTTTGTTAAATTTACGAAGGTTTTGTCGTCTACACCCTGTATTGCATACCCTATCATACTGAAAATTTTGTATATTTACTTTTATTACATTTAAAAATAAATGATATTAAAGATGTGCCATAAAAAAAACTATTTACTAAATTTTATATATGCTTATAATTTATAGAATCATAACAATTATTCGGTCTACACCAATTCAATGATCGTTGCTCTTATTACTATAGTGGCATATATAGTAGCTGGGGGATTCATCAATAGAATTGGAAAGAAATATTTATACTGTAAGTTTTTATCTCATACCCTTTTATTTCAATGTGCTTCTGCTTATTGTAACACCCTTTAGATAAACAGGCTGTATTTACCAAATAAAGAACAAGTGTCCTACCGTATAATTAATATTCGTAAACATTTCATCGATATTGATCTATATTGTAAACAAACTGAAATATGCTGTTTTTGTTTAGTAAATTCAGTTGTAATATACAAGGTGTGGCTATTAAATAACGAGACTGACGCTGCTGTTTAGCGTGAAGCCTTCCTTTTGGAATGCAATACCTCTCGCTTCTGTAAACAAATCCGTATAACCGTAGCATTCTTTCGCATTAGAGTTGTTTTTTTGTTTAACAGGAAAAATGTTAAGTGTAACAATAAAGCAACGAATTGTGAGATTTCACTTGAAACTTGGAAACCCGTTACTGAAACTAATAATTTATTGAAAGGAGTATATGGCAATTAATATTTATCGCATTCACGTATTTTTGAGTAGTTTATGCCTTTTCAAGATGACCGAGAAGACGTTGAAGATGATCCACGCCCGGGTCGCTCTTCCACGTCAAAAACGAATGACAATATCGAAAAAATCGGTAATCTGGTTCGATTTGACCGTCGGTTAAGTAATCGTGCGATTGCTGAAACTGTACGAATTGAGAAAGAATGTGTACGGCAATTTTTACATAACAATTTTAAAATGCAAAAAGTGTGTACCAAATGTTTGTACTGACACTTTGAATGCCATTGAAAATGACCCAAACTTATTGGAAACGATAATAACATGTGACAAATCGTGGTTTTTTACTTATGATCCTGAAACAAAGCACCAATCCATGCACTGGAAGAGCCCAAATTCACCGAGAGCCAAAAAAGCTTGAACGAGCAAATCAAAATTTTGTTCAAAATTATTGTTTTTTTCGATATTCATGGGATTGTGAACCTTCAGTGAGTTCCTGAAGGTCAAACTATTAAACAACATTACTACCTTCATGTTCTTGCTGAACTGCGTGAAAGAATAAGGAAAAAACGATCCGAATTGTATAAGGACAAATCATGGATTCTCTACCACCAATGCGCCGGCTCATTCCGTATTGTCTGTCAAGAGGTTTCTAGCCAACTACAACATCTCAGTGTTAGACCATCCGCCTAATTCGCCGGATATTGCGCCGTGCGACGTTTATTTGTTTCCTAAAGTTCCGTTGAAGCTGTGAAAGAGAAAGCGGCACACGTTCTGAAGGAGCTGAGAGAAGAAGACTTCCAGCACTGTTTCGAACAATGGGGGCTTCGCATGAAGCGTTGTAGGGATAGAGGAGGGGTGTATATTGAAGGTGATAATAAGTAAATATGTATGAAATCAAAATAAAATGTTTTACAGCGTCAGACTCGTTATTTAATAGTCACATCTCATATATATATATATATATATATATATATATATATATATATATATATATATATATATATATATATATATATATAAATATATATATATATATATATATATATATATATATATATATATATATATATATATATATGAGATGTGACTATTACTATATAACCTTATTTACTTCATCAGACGCGTTATTTAATAGTCACATCTCATATATATATAATAACCTTATTTACTTACTTCGACTATTTGTCTAGTTTAGGGCCTACTTGGATTTATCCGTTGTATGTGTCCGTAAAACTTAAGTATTCTTTTTGTCATATATTTATATATATATATATATATATATATATATATATATATATATATATATATATATATATATATAAATATATATATATATATATATATATATATATATATATATATATATATATATATATAAATATATATATATATATATATATATATATATATATATATATATATATATATATATATATATATATATATATATATATACAGTTTGTCGCATTTAAGATGAAGACACTCGCACATTTTCACTATTTGAAGGAATACAAATTTAAATTTTTGCACAATCGGACAGATTGATAGGATACTCAACTGAAATCTGAAACAACTACATCTGAAAAATGTATTAGAATAGACGGAGGACTAGTTGTGAGACATCACAGTTGATATTTAATTATTTGTATTATGAACATTATTGTTATATACTATATACTTTATCCTAAATTTGATCAGTTATTATCAGTTATTATCAATCAAAAATTGTTTTCCAATAATAATAAAATAATTATTCCTTTGTAAGTGCTATTTATTTTAGTAAAATATTTGAATACATGACACTATTGACATTGTGTCAAGTTTTTACTCACCATGGCACACTAATTATCAAATTAAACAAATAAACTTTTCTATGGTCTATACAAAAATAATTTTTTGTATAGACCAAAATAATGAAAAAATTAAAAATCCGAATCTTATCATGAAACTCGGTATATGGGGTTAAATTAATATTCCCAACAATTTTTTTTTAATAACCTTTTTCGATATCTCCAACACGAAGCAAAATATTCAGGATTGATCTTGTTTGTGAATTCGTAGTAGGCTGAGTTTAAAGTTCAAGTTTCAGTTCAGTATCTTAAAAAATGTGACCCATCCACCTGTATGACTGTGCAAAAATTCACATCTGCATTCCTTCAAATAGCGAAGATATGGGGGTGTCTTCATCTTAAATGCGACACACTGTATATATATATATATATATATATATATATATATATATATATATATATATATATATATATATATATATATATATATATATCTACTTGCATATTAAATACCTAAATTAAATTTTGTTTACAGCATTTTTAGGCATTTTCTCTGGATCAATGGCAATGTCATTATATTATGCAAGAAATAGCATGACAACGTTAATATTATCATCACTTTTCACTGCGGGTGGAAGCGTGATGGTGAACACATTATTGGCAGTGATTGTGGATATGTTTCCAACAACTTTAAGGTGCGTATGTTAAAAGTGGTGAAATGAATTCAAATACGAGGTTTTTTCGGAAAGTTCTCCAGTTGACTAAGAGCTGGCGCAAGTATCTCTAAATGAATATGATATTTGTTAAGTATGATTCGTTATGTGGTGTGCTCGGAAGTTTTAAATATTTGCGTCTAATTGCTGGTTTGTGGCAAACGAACGAATCAAACAAGTCGTTTTCTGAAAAATTAACTATATTTTACACGATGTTCTGGAGTGCCGACTTTATTGACATGATCGACTGTTAACAAACTCATATTATAATGAACACTTCTGAAGAATGTTTAGACTTCTTTGAAAATGATTCGGCTGAGTTTCTTCGGCATTTTATAAAAATATATCAAATATCGATTGACAATTACCCTCCAGGTATAAAACAGTAGTCCAAACGGTACGTAAGAGTAGATGAAAGTACACCAAATGTGTTCATTTGGTTTTCATTACTGAAAATGGTTTAATTTGCAGTAAAGGACATGGCTGCGTTTTCTTGGATTCTCGTAGATTACCTGGCAAAAAATAGAACTATCACCAGGGAGTATTATGCATCATTACTGGACCAATTTGATGGTAATATTCGTGCTAAACATCCAAATCTAGTCAAAAAGAAAGTCCTCTTTCACCTCGATAATGTGCCTGCACACCCATCTCGGGTTGTTGCTGCAAAACGTAATGGCCTATGCCTCGAAATGCTTCGACATAAAATTCATCGGATTTGGCTTCCAGCGATTATTTCTGCTTCCCAAACCTGAAGAAATGGCTCGCTGAATGAAAATTTACATCAAATAATGAGGTCAAAGATGACACAACTGCATATTTTGCGAAGCTCGGCAAATCCCATTATACTAAGTATATTAAAATATTGGAAAGTCGTTGGTTTAACTGTATTGGATTGATCAGGTAACCACATTGAAAAATTATAAACAAAAAATTTTTTTTTGTCAGGTCAAGAACCTTTTATAAATTTTCTTTTACCTTCTCTCTTTATTTTGTATTACCAAAGAAAAATGACCAGATATCGACATAAGGACTTAAACTTTTTGACTAATTTGATGTCTTTGTCGCCGGATGTCTTTGATGCCGGATGTCTTTTTGAAAAATATAATATAAAATATTATAATATATATGAATATATATTATTATATAAAAATATAATATATATTATTATATAAAAATATAATATAAAAATATTATTAAAAATATTAATATATATTAGGTGCGTATAGACCCGGTTGGATCACGCAAAGCATTCCGACTCATTTTCGAGTGTTCTTTCTGATCCGCCACGCCTCTCTCATCCTTTCTCCGTGAATTCTCTTTCTCTCCTCCGTCCACTTTGTTCCCGATGTCCTCAAAACTTCTCTCTCTGATGCAACGTTCCACATATGTATTTTGTTTCTGTACGTTCTTCTATCCTCAATCTCTGTCGGGCCCATTTGTGCCTTTCCCAGATCAGCTCTGACTTGTGTGATCCATGGTACTGTTGACTTGACTCCTTGTATATACATATATAAATGTAAGAATTCTGTTGTTCCATATGTTCCATGTTCCATAAAATTTCAACTTTCTTTTTCTTATGTCCGGCGCTACGTTGGACATTCTCTCTGTGATCTTTCGAGAATGTAGTCTGTATCCTTCCTCTGTCAGTTTTGGGCCGAGAATTTTCCTCATAATTTTGCATTCTTCTTTTAGTATGTTTTCTATGCCGCTTTTTGTATGAAGTGTAAGTGTCTCGCTTGCATATAGTACCTCTGGTTTGATTACTGTGTTGTAGTGTCTTATTTTTGCATATGTGGATAGGCATTTCTTATTGTAGATATTGTGTGTCTTGCCGTATGCTCTCTTCATCTTCTATAATCAAGTATGTGCTATCTTCTCTTCTCCTGTGGGTTCGAGGATCTCGCCCATGTATTTGAAGTGAGTGACCCTATTTATTTTGCCGTATTTGGTGTACAAATTTTGGACATCTAATTTTGAGCAGAAGAATTCAGTTTTTTGAAAGGAGATTTGTAGGCCAACTTTCTCTGCACATTCTTTGTGGACTTCGATCTGTTTGGTTGCCCTTTTTTCATTGTCTGCGAGTATGGCTAAGTCTGCGAAGGCCAGACATGATATTTCTATGTTGTTTGTGGATAGTCCGAGTCGTATTGTTTTCCAGTGTCCTTGATTTTTCAGTTCTTTTTCATATTCCCATATGACTTTATCCAGAACCAGGTTGAATAGGAGTGGGGATAACCCATCTCCTTGGCGTACTCCAGTTTTAATCAGGAAAGGTTCGAAAATTTCTCCCATAAATTTTAACTTTAGAGGTTGTGTCAGTCAGTGTCTGCTTGATAAATCGTAGTGTTTTGGGATCGAGTCCCGAGATAGTTTTTAGGTTAAATATTTGTTCAGTGTATGAGCGACCAGGGCGAAAGCCTACCTGGTACTCGCCAATTTTGTGTTCTAATTTTTCTTGTGTTCTCTGAAGAAGGCATGCATATATATATATATATATATATATATATATATATATATATATATATTCAGAAGAAGAAGTTCATTCAGGATTCAGAAGTGGATTCAATATAAAGGATCACATCCAGGTTGTTCAGCAGGCCATAGAAAGGCAAAACGAATACACCATGCCATTGTGCTTAGCTTTTATCGACTACGAAAAAGCATTTAATTCCATCTCAAAACATGCGATAATGGATGCACTGCTTAGCCAAGGTGTAGAGAGAACCTATGCAAACCTATTAGAATCGACATATGATGGAACTACAGCCACAATTCACCTTGATGATCTTGAAGTGGGAATTAATGTAAAACGAGTTGTACGGCAGGATGACGCAATATCGCCTATTCTTTTCTCGGCTGGCCTTGAAGAAATGTTCCGTAAACTGGATTGGGAACAGGATGGTGTAAAGATCAATGGTGCAAAGTTAAACCGTCTTAGATTTGCAGATGGTATTGTTCTCATTTCACAAGACCCAGAGGAGCTGCAAAGACACATAGTGCAAAGGGCTGGTGAACCATTTGGCTTGAAAATATACCTGAAAATGAGTCAGGTTATGTTCAATAACTTCGCTCAGGACAGAAGAATTTCAGTTTTAGGAAGGGATTTGGAGATTGTGGATTGTGGAGCTTTATATATCTTGGGCTTTTATATATCAGCCGGTAGAACGGCGTGTTAAATGTGGCTGGCAGGCATTTGGTAGGCTCAACATAGTGTTTAAGAGCAGACTCCCACTTTCCCTGAAAAAAAAGTCTTCGATCAGTGCGTTCTACCCGTTATGACATACAGAAGTGAAACCTGGACACTCACATCGCTAGCAATTCAAAAACTTTGGGTGGCACAGAAGGGAATGGAAAGATGTATGCTCGGTATTACAAAAGGAGACAGAAAGTCCTACGCATGGATCAGAGAACAAACAAAAGTCTGTGGCATCATTGGAAGAGCAAAGCAATTGAAATGGAGATGGGCAGGCCATATAGAGAGGCGATGGGATGACAGATGGACCAAGGCAATCCTGGAGTGGATACCGCTTGATCGCAAACGTCTGCGAAGAAGACCGAAAGCACGATGGATGGATGACATCGTTAAGTATATTGGACCCGACTGGAAGAGGAAGACCCATGACCGTGAAAGTCGTATATATATATATATATATATATATATATATATATATATATATATATATATATATATATATATATACCAAACCATATATATACCAAAAAAAAACAACCAACGTTGTTAATTTAATAAAAAAATAATTCATTGAGTCGTGTTTAAAAAAAAACATGTCAACTAACTTTGACAACTTGTACAACAATTGGCACCTTTATTTCCAAAAAAAAAATATTATTGCTTATTTTTTTTGTAAAAGGACCTCATTCCAAAAAAACTCATACCGCGATAAAAAATACTTTTGTGTGCTCAAAAGTGGACTTCGCCACTGTAAGTGAGATGGATAAATGTGATAGAGTTTCGCTTCATCACAATCGATTTATTACAAGAAAAGTTTCCTGGATACGATATTTCACGAACTGGCAATGACTTCTGGGCACCAAGATCATGCGATATCACGGCCTTGGATTATTTTTTATGGGATTATGATAAATGTCTCGTTTAAAAAATTAACCCGATACAATTCTTGACACTCAACGAAATATTTAGACCACTATTGAAAATAATAATAGAGTAATCAAAAATTGGAGCGCCAGAATGCATTCCACCTTACGAACAGTGGGGGACATTTGGACTACTGGACTATCACTTTTAGTTATCATTGCACCTTATTATAAAATTCTGAGCAACTGATTTGTTCTCAAATTATCTATTTTCAGAACGATATCAGTGTCACTAGCCATGATGAGTGGACGAACTGGTGCTGCCTCTGGAAACGTTGTATTTCCCCTTCTTCTGGAGGCAGGCTGTGCTCCACCTTTCCTGTATGTCGGGATATCAAGCTTAGGTAAATTTGAGCATTTTTTGTCAAAACTGCTTTTCTCCCCAGAAAAAAAATTAATATAACTAGATTCTTCTTTACAGGATGTGCCATATTGGGACTATTATTACCAAACACAGAATTAAAGGCTCTACAGTAACCAGGGGCAGATTTATTATTATTTGTTATGCAATATATATAGTCTATTAAATAATATTGCTCAGGAAAGTTGTTTAAATATAATTAAAAATACTCAGAATTATCTGTGTGAGCCACAATTCTGGATTGTTATAAGTGGGCATAGTTTAATAAAATTTGCTTTGTTGCAAAGAGAATCACTGTCGCAAGTGTCGTGAACTAATTGATATTTATTTTATATAGTATACACATAAGTCAGATATATGTAAGTATTTTTGTAATATATTAATTATCGTTTATGTTGAATTATTATAGTGTGTTTTGTACAAGTATATCACTGAAGCAATATTTTTATAATAAATTTGTTTTCCAAAGCCACTATTGTCCCTTTATTATTTATACCCAATTGTAGTACTAGGGAAGTTGTAGTGTAGTTTAGTTATTGTAGTTGTGTAGTAATTCCCAATTGTAGTACTAGGGGAGAGTTGAATAATTGCGCGCGGTTGATAACAACGCGCCCCCACATAACTACAAATATGCCTAGAGTAAAACATGTATGTTTGCGCATCAAATCATGCCCAATGCTACAGACAAACCGCCCCCCACGCGGCAGTACACTGACGAGCTGTTATTGAAGCGTCACCTGTCACTAATAACTTTCGCGGGCATTTCTTTTAATTTTTGTATAACTAACGACTCCAGGTATGTTCTACTTTTTTTTATGGTAAACTATATTGTGGTTATGAGCTTTGAAGCATAGATTTATGTTAAATATAGTAGAAATGAGTTTTAATGGCTAAAATCTTATTCGTAGATATTGATGTGGTATCTAAACAAAATGGCGTAGTCTGAGAATTGTACGTTATTTCCAAAATATGTATTTTACTTTTGTGTGTTCTCTTACAGATGACTGAGTGTGCAACAAAAAAAAATAAGGACACTGACACCAAGGAAAAACTAGAAACCTATTTCAAATGCAGGCTGTTTAGAAGCTGTACATGCTGGAAGAAAAATAAAAGGAGTAGCAAAATCGCTTGTGCTTACAGAATCGTCTATAAGAGACAGATTAAAACAAAGAAGAGTACTATGATCCTGGACTTGGACGGAAAGCAACATTTTCAAAGAATGATGAAAAAGAGTTAGCTGACCATGTTGTGACCACTTTTTTGCAATTACACTACAACAGCTACGCAAATTGATCTTATGAATTGCAAAGGTCTGGAAAAATGCGCCTAAAGGGCTTAAACAAGTTGGTAAAATTACGAGCAAAGGGCGTGGATAAAACGTCACCGTTGTCTGAGCAATGAATGCATCAAGCTGTTCATTTGTTCCACCTATGTTTATATATCCACGCCAAATGATCAAGTCAAATCTTAAGATGGCAGGGCCTATTGAAGCTGAATATTAATGCTCAAAATCAGGGTGGATTAAAGAAGATCTTTTTGAAAAATGGTTTCTTCATTTTGCAAAATATACTATTCAAACTACTCAAAACCTCACCCTCCTAATTCCTAACAATCATGCCAGTCACTTGTCATTGAAAGCTTATCAGTATTGCCGCGAAAATGAAGTCCACATGCTATCATTACATCTGCATACTTCCCATAGGATGCAACCACTGGATATCACTTTTTATGGCCCACTCAAGGCAGCTTATCACAGAGAATGTGATTTATATATGAAAAATCCATTATGATGAAAAAATCACCAAACCAGCAAAAAATCCATTATGATGAAAAAATCACTAGTGATGATTTGGCTTCAATTTTCAATAAAGTATATTTGAGAGTACCTTCAATAGACATAGGAGTAAAATGATTCGAAGTTACCTGGTATTTATCCCATAAATCCCAACGGTGACGATGACGATTTATATCAGTTCCTATTGATGAAAACTTAACATCTCGAAATCAAACTTCAATGAATGATAACACAGCAATCGTAGCATTTACTGCCACACATGTTATGAATGGAACCGAAGCTATTGCTAGTTCTTCACGTAGTATTTTGCAAACCTTAAGTCCACTGCCTCAAATTCAACGACAAAAGACGTTCCAAGAAACAACACTCACAAATATTGACTGTCACTTTCTTAAAGGCAGAGAGCAGACAAAAAAAATGATAATAAAAAAGGAATAAAACAATTTTTTACTTTGTTATCTATCATTTTTATTCCTTTTTTAAAAAATGAACTATCACAAAGTAACGGACAAATCAATCAATAATTTGAAAATGATAATACTCATGCTGTTAATGTCATTTACACTATATGTGGAGAATTCAGCCGGGACAAGGAAATATGGTTTCGTTGTTACAATGGTAAAGACACTGCTGAAAATTTAATTTGCGACTACTGTTAAAATTAATAATATTATTTTTATTCAGAAATAAATGTGGATTGACTCATATATCGGCAATTATTTATAATGCGAGGCACGCTATTCTCAGACCAGTTTGATAATGCAGCGCTTTCGAAGATTTTTTTGCTTCCTACATTTTCACATGAATGTTGTAAGAATTAAAGATTGTATTAGAAGTTGTTTGCCAGGCAAACTGTCTTATTAATAATCAAGTATGAGTTACCTGGTGTCGTATCAGTGGAATATTATAGCATGAAAATACACAATGGGCAAGTAGAGAATATAAAAAAACAAGGAAAATGTTTTTTTAAAAATATTTTTAATAATCTCCACTTGCCCACTGTGTATTTTCATGCATATCTGACACCTGGGGGCTTGGGTTTGGGTCCGAACGGTTTCAGACAGTACTACTGTTACGAACCATCGGATGGCGTCAGTAATGCTGCTGACATCCGATTTAGCCGATTAATATGGTCAGGACCCTGGTCAAACCTTCAGTTACGTTCGAACGTACAACTCGAAGCCCGACTGATGACGGCTTAATGCCAGAAACCGGTCTCGGGAGATGCTTGTTGGCGTTTGATGGCGACTGAAGAATTGAGAATTTTACATTGGAGCCCAGGAAAAAGGTTTTCCTTGTTTTTTTTTAATATTTCGAATATTATAGCTATAATCGCTTAAGGGCACGGTATTATCCAACCCTCCCATACTATGATTAAAAAGTAATGTAACTTTTTAAATAAAATTTATTCAACCAAATTTATTTGATATCCTTCATATAATCCACTCTTACTTCAATACACTTATTCCAACGTTTTTACCAGTATTTTTTATACAAGGTGTCCAATATTATTGTTCATTTTTATAGGTATAATTATTAGAAGTTGATTTAAGGTATAATAATTTTATTATTATAATATTATAGTACACTGTTTGGAAATTTATTTAGCAAAAATAATACTGTCTACTTCGCTTCCGTACGAATTGGGATGGATTTTCTCTAACCGACTCGCGTGCGCGTTCAGTCTTGTTTGCACCTCTGTTTGGCCTTGAACGACCTGTAGAACACGATCAGCGCGTTCTGCGCCACCTAGGAGCAAATAAGTAATTAAATATAAACGACATTTCTGGACAACTGTTACTAGATACATGGTGTTTCCTTCAAAGCGGCCAGCTATATCAATTAATTGACTATGGACTGAAAATGTCCTCCGCAAAGTAGTTTGCTTGATTTTCAGTGCAAAATTAACGAATAATTATTGCGCAGTGCGATGGTACCTTATGCTGACGAAAAAATCATCTTTGGATGTTGAAATAATACTGTCTACTTCGCTTCCGTACGAATTGGGATGAATTTTCTCTAACCGACATACGTGCGCATTTAATGTTGTTTTGCACATCTGCTTGACCTTGACTACACGTAGACAGTAAATTTAGAGTTGATCCTGTAGTTTCAAACTTTTTTATCAATTTCTTTATTGAATTAACACTAGGTACCTCCTTTATGTCGTGCAAAATATACTCGGCCACATAAAGACGACGAGCCGTAATTGATGTAAAGTTAACACGATCAACGTGTTCTGCACCATCTAAGAGCAAACAAGTAATTAAATATGAACGACATTTCTGGACTGTTGTTACTAGATATATGGTATTTCCTTCAAAGCGGTCAGCCATATCTATAAATGACTTCTATGGACTGAAAATGTCCTCCACAAAGTAGTTTGCTTGATTTAGAGTGCAAAATTAACGAATAATTATTACGCAGTGCGATGGTACCTTATGCTGACGCAAAAATCATCTCTGGATGTTTTTTATGAACTTACGCTTAAATAATTAAAATGCTTAAATAATATTGTCTATTATGGCAATTATAACAGAACAATCCAGAAGGATATACATTCATGTCTCATTCCCGGTAATTATACTCTTCAGGAACTTCAACCGAAATTGTTGATGAGTTGCCGGCATAATGCTGGTATTGCTACAGGGATTGTAATTTAAACATTTTTCAATAAGTTCATAATTAATCTACGTCCTTTATGGATAAATTTGAGTTTGTAAAGAACGCACAAAATCTAAAGGTGATAAATTTCATAACCTTGGAAGTAAATTGAAATCCGCAGGGAGTTGAAAATTTCAAAATAACCATTTCAACTAATAAAAACCAGTGTATGACAATAACAAACCAAGAACCAATAAACCAATATATTGACTGTAAACAACAAATTAATGGTGCAAGTTAAATATTTTTGATTACTTAGGAATAAGAATTTGCAGGTATAGTGATATAACAGCTGATGCGAGATTTGTAGGCCATATTGCAGTAGATAAAGACGTTTTAACTACTTTGGTGGCATTCACTATGTAGCCAAAACTATTACATATAGCTCGGCTAAAATCCCAATTATTCTAAATAGATTTACGATATTTACAAACCATTCAAAATTATCACAAGAAAATAAAACAATGTATGTTTGATATTGGAAAGCGTAATAAAGAGATTTGTGCATTAGTTAGAGAACAAATATAAACTTTTATCATTTTCATTCAAGTATTGAAATAAAAATGATCATATAGGAAAAACGAGATTTGTTAAATATCAGTAAATAGAATAAACCAGTTCGTGAAAGAAAATACAAAATCTTATAGGAATGATAACGATGGAAATGATGGTGTGTTGGAGAAACAAAATCTATAATCGCTATAAATATTGTCATCTACTGACAATAATTTAACTTAATATAACATAACATGTATTTTAGTAAAATATATACAGTATATCAAATTAAAACTTGTACACTCTACAAATACGTACTTATATACGTACAAGTAAAGATATTTTTTTAATAACTATCTTTTTTTAACTAAATTTTTCTTTACACATTTCAAGAAATATGGTCACAGATAAAATGTTATTCAAAGGAAAAATGAGTGAAAAGATATTTATAGAGAATAAATTAAACGTTTTTATTTGTTGTTAGTCAAAATAAAATTTGTACGCTACGATATATCAGCCTGGCTGTCTGTATAACTGCCCCAAAGTTATAGAAACATTGAACAGTGATTGAACATTTAAACTTCACGGTTCACGATTTTTATACGCTTTATTAGGTAGGGTTATTCATATAAATAGAACATAACTTAGTTTTGGAATTAAATTAAATCTCCTGATGATGCAAACATGGTTAGCGAAACGTGCGTCGAGAAGTTCAAAAAAGTGATTTGGCGTTTAGTGGTAAATCTCTTCGAGTTTATTATAATTATTATTATAATATTTAAATTATAATTAATATATTATTATTTTATAAACATAAGTAAACCATTCTGCAGCATGACAATACAGTACCTCACAGTCCAGAATCACCCAAGAAGAAATCAAAGAGTTAGGTTAGGAAGTAGATACTTCCTCATCCACTATGTTCTCTTGATGCTGCACTGAAACATTTTTTCTTTATGGAAAACGATCTCTTACTGTGACAACTATCAAAACTGCACTCGAACAATATTTTACTTCAAAATCACCCTATTAAAAAAAAAGAAATAGAAAATTTGTCAGAGAGATGGGCGAATATTGTCAATAACGATGGAGATTATATTGTAGATTACAACTGCATTAACTCTTAAATATATTAGAATTTCGTTCAGTATCCAAAAACGGCATTACTTATACATCAAATAAAATTTAAAAAAGACTCAAATACTTAGATGGTTTATTTTAAAAATATAACATCGAAATTCCATAACCTGTTTGCATGAAAAATCGGGGATATTTTCGGGTTAAAAGATGAACACACGTCGAGGCAAGAGAAGCGGCAAAAAGCAAATAAAACATAGGGTAGCACTCCGACTTCTATCTCTCGTTATATTTTTAACGGCCCGCTGTTTCGTCGTCGAAAAATACCAGCTACGATATACATAAACCGATATATCACGTTCCCCTTTTATTCAAAAAAACTTCCTTTATGAATTTTAAAGTTCAGTTTCACCTCAGTGCTGCAGTAAAAATATATACATTCAAGTTTTTACAGAAAATATTAACTCACGAAGGAAAAACATAAAAAACAACTTTTTAATTATAACTAAACATAAGAAATTTCCTGAAGTAATATTTTAGCATGAAATTTTTTTTTATGAAATTTGTTTTGAAACAAGAAAAAATATATTTGATGGAAATATTTGAACAGAATTATTTTTAGGTGAACAATTTTTAGGTGTTTAGTTTATTTTTAGGTGAACAAAAAAATTGTATTGATTAACGAATCCATAACACCTGTCGACATGATTTTTGTAACCTTGATGAGAATGCTCTTTTTGCATTTCATAATTATTAAAATAACTTTTCACAGAAATGGCCTAACACGTCTCATTTTCAAATATTTTATATTATTATTAAGTATTATATTATAAAGTATCAAATTATTTGTACCTTTGGACTGAACAATGTAGAAATTACTACAGAGGGGGTATTTCCACAGTATTCTACGAACCTTTAAAGGCAGTTTTATTGTTTCCTATAGTTTAATTTGTTTCTGTCTTGTTTACAGTACAGTCAAGTATTTAAGACTATACTAGACTAGACTCGTCGATTTTGATAACGAAGTCAAAAAGATTATCTTTTCTATTTTAAGTGCCAAATTGGAGATCAAGATAAGAGATATAAGAGTATCAGTGGGATATTTGTGTGGATTTAAAAGTAATAGGTATATTGCTAGGACTTTAAAGTAGGTTTTACAAAGTATTGCTGTTTTCAGTGTCTATGGAACAGTAGGGCAACACAAGAACATTACAGTAAGAATAATTGGCCTCATAGAACTTCTTTTGAACCTGGTACTTCAAACATAAAATATGCCCCCTTGTTAACCCAAAAAGGTGCTTCTTCCGGCTCTCCATATTAGACGACTTGGACTACTTTGAAACACTTTGTCAAAGCCATGGACAGAGAAGGTAATGGTTTCAAGTACCTAAAAGAAATATTTCTTCAATTATGTGAGGCAACACTAAAAGAAGGCATATTTATTGGACCCCAAATAAGGAAGCTTTTAGGTGATTTCCGTTTTCAAGAAAAATTAAGTGAAAAGGAATTGGTAGCTTGAAAGTGTTTTGTAAGTATAGTGAAAGGATTTCTGTGCAGCAAGAAAGATGAAAACTATAAAAACCTCATAATAAACTACTGAAAGACTATGAAATACTAGAGTGTTGCATATCCTCCCATTTGGATTTTTTTCCGCAAAATTTGGATGCAGTAAGCAACGAACAAAGAGAGAGGTTTCACCAGGACATTCGGACGATAGAAGCAAGGTACCAGGAACGCTGGAACCCATCTATATTGGGCGAATACTGCTGGTTTTTAAAAAGAGATGATACAGAACAAAGAGGAAAAAGTGAAAGCTTTTATCGCTATCGCAGTAATGTCTTTGTCTAGATTTAACACCATATGTTTATATTAAATAAATATTAGATTGTAAAAAGAAATATTATTGTAAAAAATTGAATTTTTCGAGTAGGATATAAAAAACTTGAAGTTATTCATATTTGATGCATTTTTAATATATCAATGATATTTACCTTAATAATAACAATGTAAAATATGTTGGTGGCATCAATGAAGTGTCGAAATTAGGCGTCCTTAAACCCTAGCCCGCGGCAGGACTTTGCCGGACGCGGAGCTTCCAAACAACTGAAAAATTAAAATTTTGTATTGTTAAACCAGTTGTACTGAAAAGTTTACATTAGTTTCGAAATGTATATTTTGATTATATTGAAACTGCATCTATTCCCAGTTATCCACAAACGATCTCAGAAACAAACCTTGTGTAAATTTATAAGCGACAGAGGTGCCAATGCCCGACCGGGGATTCACCGAGCTAAAATAACCTGGCATATATAGCACAGACCATCAATACCTTATTTACCATGATCAGTTTTACTAATAGTAATCATAACGTAGAATCGATCTAGTGTCGTTATTTTAATATGTATATAATTTCTTATGGAAATTATTTCTTCATTTCAAAAATGCTAATATTAAAGAAGAAAAATGTTGATAGTTAATGTCGGTAGTTTAATGAACAAATAATAACTCATTATTTATTCGTGGAGAGCAAAGATACTGTCTGTGTTTTATTTGTAGATAGTTCACATGAGTGTTAACAAAATACAACTGTAGGCATTACACTAGGAAACATAGTGAAAAATGTTAACAAGAATGTGAAACAGAATTATGTAATTAAAGGCTACATGAACTGTTTATCAATTCAACCAAATCTTTTTCAAAAAGTGGCAAATGTAATAGTTATACTCAAAAGTTATGTTTTTTTGATACTTTATACACTATATATGAATTAATAATCTACATTATAATCTCCATCATTCGTAACAATCTTCGTCTGTTTCTCTGACAAACTTTCTATTCCTTTTTTTGTAAAATGAGGGTGATTTTAAAGTAAAATATTCTTCGAGTACAGTTTTGATAACTGTTGCGGAAGGATTTTTTTCCGCGAAACAAATGTTATATAAATCTGAATGGTGGTATCTGACGATGTAGCATCAAGAAAATACGGCGAGTGAAGGAGTATATCCCAGCTTTGATTTTTCTTCGATAATTCTGGCACTATGAGATATTATATTGTTATTCTTCAGAATAATAACTTTTCTATCAATCAGTCTTGGACGTTTTTGAATCATAGTCATGTTTAGTCTACCAAGTTGTGCACGATAATATTCAGCACGTATGGCTTTATTAGGATTCAGAACCTCCTAGTAAATAATTTCTGAAAAATCCCCACTTCCATTTCAATTCTTTCACCCTTCCAGTGATGTCACATACTTTCATTTGGTCCTTGATACATATGCCTGTAGGTTCTGAATTGACTGCGATGTGAGTGTCCAGGTTTCACTTGCGTATGAAGTGAAACCTGGAGCTAGGTTCCACTTAGCCTATTGAGTTTCCCAAATGCCTGCAAGTCATACTCAACACACCGTTACACTTTCCGGGCAGTATCCCCCTCCATTAAAATTCTTTGCCCAAGATATATATTGTGGTCCATAAGAAATCGCTTCCTAAAATAGAAATTTTTCTGTTAACAGCAATTTTGACTCTTTTTTAGATTAGTTTCAAGCCAAATGATTCTCCACTTCCATCTCGTTTCTCATGGTGTGCGCATCGTGTGAAACGAGACGAGAGTCAGTCGCCGTGATATCCACGTGCATCATTCAATATCGCAACATTTTTGTTTTGTTCGGACGGGTTTTATCGAGAGAAAGTAGTGAAGAAAGTCAGTGAAGTAGCATTTCGTTCTACAATAATTATATAGTCGGTAGCCTGGATATGGCCTAAGAGCCAGACAACCTCTGGGCAGCTAACAAATTGAGATGGTAATTGCCTCGCAGCAAAGCCAAAATGTCCACTTCAAGTGACCTCAAGCAAGCAAGCAAGCAAATGGTTCTCCTACCTTTTGTAGCTCTTGTATGTGTTTTTGTAGCTCATCTGGGTCTTGTCAGACGATAACGATATCATCTGCAAATCTAAGATGCCTTAAGTATGCACCGTTGATGTGTATTCCCTCCTGTTTCCAATTCAGATTACGGAATACCTCTTCAAGGCAGGCTGAGAGAAGAACAGACGATATTGAGTCGCCTTGCCGTACACCCAGTTCTACGTTGATGTTAACTGTGAACTGTGTTAAATGTGAACTGTAGCTGTAGCTTCATCAAACATGGATCCCAGTAGGTTCACATAGGCTCTGTCTATCCCTTGGTTAAGCAATGCATCCATTATAGCTTGCTTTGATATTGAGTCAAATGCCTTTTCATAATCAATAAACGCCAAGCACAGTGGTATGAGGTATTAATTGTACCTTTCTATGGTCTGTTGAACAAACTGGATATGATCCATTGTACTGAATCCACTTCTGAATCCTGCCTGCTCTCTTGGTTGTATGTCATTCAGTGTTCTTAATATTCTTTTAGAGCGGTAGTTTTTTAAATCTTCCTGTGCTCCTTTCTTATGAAGCAGAATCACATTTTTCCATAGACTACAATGTAAGAGACAATATTCTACTAAGGTAAAGGTTTTGTGCGGTATTTTAAATGACATTATTATTGGACCATATTTATTTGATGGAAATTTGAATACAGCTAGATTTTTTAGCAATTTTTACAAATTGAGTTTGATGATGGTACAATTTACACTTACAATTTGATGGGGCCACCATTCATCATGCAATAAATCGTTGGATTAGGCAAAACAGTCCTCTAATTAACTGACCGCCGAGATCCCCGGACCTCACGCATCTTGATTTCTTTCACTGGGGGACAATTAAAAATAAGGTTTATGTTCCGAGGCTCCAAACTAGAGATAATCTCTATAACCTTATTTAGCAGGCTTGCCGTAGCATTACCAAACAACAATTGAGAAAAATAGTAAACAATACCCGATGACGTATTGAAAAGTGCTTGATAGAAAATGGAGGAATGATAGAAATGTCTAGTATTTAAATTTTATAATGCCTATTATATCGACCTATAAATAAAGGAAATTCTTTTGTTAATAAATAGTCTGAATTATTAGAAAAATTATTAATTATTAATTATTATTGTAAAAATATTATAAAATAATATCAAGGACACCCAGTAATTTAGAATCATAAAAAAATGGTACATTTTGTTTTAAGGTGGTGCTGGTCAAGAATCCGTTATAACTTTTTCTCTAAAAAAAGCCCTAATAGTACTTCTCGAAATTGGGGTCATAAAATTTGAAGCTGTTATCTACTAGCTTAGTTAGATACTAGCAAAAAAAACATTTCATACACTTTCTTGAAGAATTCGTAGATATGTAACGTAAAAAAAGGCCAAAATCAGAATCCAAAATTAAGAATTTTGGAAGAAAAATATTTTCATATTCGGGGATAGACGAGGTGTGCAGGTAAATAATCCTCAATTTTTTATCAAGAAACGCGTTTAATTTGGGAGAGAGGTGCTGTATTCAAAGTATGAGCCAGCGATAACTATCATTTTTTCCATTTATCTCGCAATTTGTGGGTGCCCTCTCAGAAAAATCATACATCTTTTGAGGTGGTCTCATCATCAAGCCATTTTTCGAGATCTTCGTATTTGTTAAAGAGTTTCATGGAAAGTGCATGAAACATCGATGAAAACAAGTGGTAATCGCAAGCAAGTCGGGCAAGGCTGGTGATTACGGCGGGTGAGGAAAGAGTTAGCAGCCAAGTACTGAAATGGTGTCTCTGACTGTTTTCGATGTGTGTGTGATGGAGCATTGTCATGCTGCAAAATCACTTTCCCGTATCTTGTAGCTTATTCTGGTCGCTTTTCGACTAATGCATGGTTCAAATTGATAATTTGTTGGCGGTAGTGAACGGTATTAACTGTTTCGACTTGTTTTGGAAGCTCGTGGTACACGACACCCTTCTGATGCCACCAACTGCACAGCACTGTCTTCTTTCTAAAGCGATTCGGTCTTGCGGTTGATGCTGATGGTTGAGCTGGGCCAACCCATGATTTTCTGCCTTTTAGGTTGTCGAAATATATTAATTTTTCGTCAATAGTACGATCCGATATAAAAAAGTATTTCTTTCATACCGAGAAAGCAACTTAGTACACTGTTTTTCGCTTTTCCATCTGTTTGTCTAGATTATGATATCCATTCCCTTGCCTTCTGGATCCTTCACATGGCATGCAAACAATTTCAAATGACTCGGTGACTAACATTTATCCTCTCTGTCATTTGTTGTTGAGTTTGAATATGCTTGCCAATGCTATATGCTTGCAATTCGGCTTCTTCAATTTTTTTTCGGTTGACCTGCGAGTTCTTTGTCTTTTAAATGGAAATCACCACTTTTGAATCGTCTAAATCAAATCCCACAAGCGTCTTGCATTGGGACATTGTCGTCATAAGTTTCTACAAGTATACGACGGCTTTCACTCGCGTTTTTGATTGAACAAGAAAATCGCGCCGTGCCGCAAATGCTCTTTATTTGGCTTGAAATTACAAATTTGTACCGCAAGAAAAAAATATGATACTAACTTGAAATCGTTTAAACAAAAAAACAAAATGACATAAAAGATTAGACTGTGAACCAACCGACCTTTGCTTTTAACACCATCTCTTAAAAAATTAGGAATTATGAACCACCACACCTGGTATATTCGCGAGCATGTATATATAATTTTCCAGGATAAAATGGGAAAAGTAAAAGTACAAGAGCAAGTCTTCATGTTACGAAAAATACAGGTCAAGAGCTATGAATAAAAAAACAACGTTACTGTTGTTTATAGGTATTCAATAGCTGTTTGGCAAGGTTAAGAGAAAAGAAAAACACAGAGCAGTCGAACAAATTATGACAAACGAAAAATTAGAAAATATGGTACTATTAACACTACCAAAAAAAGTAAAATTACAAAGTAAATGAAGTGAAAATAAATAGCAGCAGTTCCGGAATATTCCAAGTTTGGATAGGGGTCAGACAAAGAGGCTCATTGTCACCAGTATGATTTAGCTTGCTGCTAGAACAAGTCAAAGAGCAGAAGGTCAACCGAATTAGACTGGTATATAGAGGAGGGCATCAATTCCTCGCATTTGCAAATACCTTGTATTGTTGGCAAGAAGTAAAGAAGAAATGAACAAAATGACAATGAGACTAAAAAA
The DNA here is from genome assembly GCA_031761425.1 of Cosmopolites sordidus. Classification (NCBI taxonomy): domain Eukaryota; kingdom Metazoa; phylum Arthropoda; class Insecta; order Coleoptera; family Curculionidae; genus Cosmopolites; species Cosmopolites sordidus. Next base: position 43,431 of record JARFXV010002367.1, on the reverse strand, counting down.
AGGGGGTCAAAGGAAAGGATTATATATCAATGGGAGGAATACCAAGTATATGGAATGGAGCGACAAAGGATTCAAGGAAAATAGACATTTAACAGTGAAACTAGATGGAGAATGGGTCTATAGGTTTGAAGAAGTTGACTAGTTCACATTCTTAGGAACTTAATTTACCAGAACATAAAATATTAATGAAGAGACAGAAGAAAGAATCATGGCAGGAAATCGTTGCATGGAAGTGCAAAGCAAACCAGAAAAAATTGGAATATATAAAAGAGCAATATGACCCATCGTCGCTTACATAAGCAAAACATGGACTCTAAATAAAACTGAACAAACAAAATTGGAATTATGGGATAGGAAAATACTACAGAAGGTAATCGAAGGGGAGGACATAGAAAGAGTTTGCTTCAGAAGAAGTAATCAACAATTAAGGGAGTTGTATAAACAGGCCTTGTAGGTGTTATAAGAACTCAACTGAAAAGCTGGATAGGCCACATAATATGTTACTAGTACATACAATAGGAGGAAAGTTACCCGAGAAGCAGAGGTCAACCGAATCGGACTGGTATATAGAGGAGGGCATCAATTCCTCGCATTTGCAGATAACCTTGTATTGTTGGCAAGAAGTAAAGAAGAAATGAAGGAAATGACATTGAGACTAGAAAAAGGAGGTCAAAGGAAAGGATTATGTATCAATGGGAGGAATACCAAATATATGGAACGGAGCGACAAAGAATTTAAGGAAAATAGACATTTAACAGTGAAACTAGATGGAGGATGGGTTTATAGGTTTGAAAAAGTTGACCAGTTCACATTCTTAGGTACTTAATTTACCAGAACATAAAATATGAATGAAGAGATAGAAGCAAGGATCATGGCAGGGCTTAAGAGTATTATAGAAGTTATTGCAAAGCAAACAAGAAAAAATAGAAATATATAAAACAGCAATATGACCCAAGCCAAACATGGACTCTAAATAAAACTGAACAAGCAAAATTGGAATTATGGGATAGGAAAATACTACAGAAGGTAATCGAAGGAAAGAACGTAGAAAGAGTTTGCTTCAGAAGAACTAATCAACAATTAGTAGGTGTCAAGAACTCAACTAATAAGATGGATAGGCCACATAATATATTATTAGCACATACAATAGGAGGAAAGATAAGGAGGGGGAAACCAAGGTAAAAGACCTGAAAAAACTGAAGATCACCACATGGAGTGAAGAACAAAGGGATAGAAGGAAATGGCGGAATATTGCCAACCAAACCATGGGCTAGCTCGGCTGGGAAAGCTAAATTTTATATATTTATGTAGCTTTCTAAGTAATTATATTATTTTTAATCCGGTCCACTTAACATTTTCACTTCTCTTACATGATCCATTATTTAAATGTCTAGTCTTGGTCTAAACCACCAAAGAGACCAATTGGCCAAAACTGTTGTAGTTGCCTACGTATATGATATATTTAATATAATATATAAAACACTATCGCCATTTCCCTCTTGATCGCTTCTAATGACATCAGAATATAATATCATGGGAATTTTAATAAAGCTTAAATTAAATTACTTTTACTATTACGTCTAACGTAACTAGTAACTATTGCGTAAAATTTTGCAGATAACGACCATAATTATATGGGAAGGAGATTATATAAAGATGCATATTTTTATAATATTTATACCCTACTTTATTTAGTTTTTTTCATTTGACAAATGTTAAATTTTCATTCGTATAAATAAATATATATAATTCTCCTATTCATTTTTATCCTCAAGATTTAGGGTCATTAATTTTAAATGCGTTCTTTGTAATTTTGTTTGAAGTCTATTGAAACTATAAAGGCAGGTTTTTTGTGGTTTTTCTTTTTTTCAGTAGCTAGATTATTCTCTCAGTAGCTAGATTATATTTCTTTAATTTAGCTCAACTATTTTAATTAAATACACTGTGCTTTTTAAATTTTGTTAAACATTATAAGTTCTATAACATAAGGGGAACTTTTGGCATATTAAGGTTTTTTATCTCCTAAATGGCAAGATTTTACGTGCCAAAGTTGGGTCAGAAAGTCCCATGCCTTATATGATGGTTATGCACCACATTCTGGACGACTAACCGAGACTAACGGCAATAAAATATTGACGCTAATTAAAAGTGATCGGCAAAAAACAATCGAGAAATTGGAAAAATTCTTAGAATCAACCAGTCGAGAGTGTTAAGGTGATAATGTCAGCTTTGAATAATTAAAAAGACCTATGTATGAAGTATGATGATTAGAATAGAGTACATAATAGACCGAATTTTTGCTTGCAATTCTCTATTGATGCGATCGATCTATTTTTAAATTGATTTTGAAATCTATGCATTTTTAAAGCGGATCGTTACAGGTTATGAAAAATGGGTTGTGTATAATAATGTTAAGTGTAAGGCACCATGGTGTAAGTGCAGAGATGCTCCTTCAACTAGTGCAAAAACCTTTTTCCAAAGCCGACAAAAGTTATAGACCATTATTTCTGAGAAATACGGTTCACAACTAGATGAATTAAACTAAGCAGTCGATGAGAAGCGGCCTGAATTAACCAACAGAAAAGGCATAGCGTTCATTCGAGACAATGCTAGACCACACTTGCCTTTGTCTATCGACACAAACTTTTAGGACGTGACTAAGAAGTTTTACTCCATCCACCGCACTCATACAACCTTGCACTCACCGGCTATCACTTATTTAGATTACTTCAAAACAGCTTAGATGGTGAAAACTTCCTTGGAAGACTTATAAAATAACCTCGATCAGTTCTTTATCCAGAAACCTTAGAACTTCTTTGAGCTCGGAATTATGCTACTAATTGATATAAAGAAAAAGATCAATTCTTCTATTGGAACCTTCGATGTGAGATACTAAACTCAAAGAGATTTACCACTAAACATCGAATCACTTTCTTTAAAGTTCTTGACACGTTTCGCTAACCACGTTAGCATCATCAGAAAATGATTTAATTCAAGAGAAGATTAAATCATCTCCTGATGATGATACAGTGAAACGTACGTCGAGAACTTAAAAAAAAGTGATTCGGTGTTTAGTGGTAAATCTCTTTGAGTTTAGTTATAGAAAAAGGCTATTGAACACACGACACATATTTATTAAATGAAATGTTTAATAAATAAAATGTTTTTTCAATATTCCTGAAAAAAAAAATTTCGCCCTTTAAACGGGCGATCTATTAGTATGAAAGAATCACATTTAAGTTTTCGTGAAATATCAAGGTGATTGGACATTATTAATTCTATAGTTATCAGGGCATAACACATCGGTCAATAAGTCCCGGTCTGACATATAGATGGCGTCACTTATGAAAAATCCTTACCAGTGGTCGATTATACCAACCTTCAAACGTCATATGTCAAAATTTCATGAAAATCTGTTTACTAGTTTCTAAGTTGTGCTTTAGGTGATACTACTTTTGTTATTTTCAAAACAATGGAAAAATGCGAATATTGATTAGGCATTGCTCTTTGATTAAGAAAAATACCGTTGAAGCAAAACAATTGCTTGATAAACATAATCGGGACGCTGCCCCAGAAAAATCAATCATAATTAATTGTTATGCTGAATTCAAACGTGGCCATACGAACATCGATGATGCTGAACGCTTTGGAAGTCCAAATGAAGTGGTTACAGCAGACAACATCAAAAAAATTCTCAAAATTATTTCACAAAACCGTAAAGAAAAGCTGTAGGAGATAGCTGATATCATGATAGCTGATATCGAAACGAATTGTTTATACCATTTTCCATGAACATTTAATAATGCTTAAATTGCTATCCAAATGGGTACCGTATTTGCTCACAGCGGACCAAAAACAACAATATATTGGTATATGACAATGGATGAAACTTGGATTAATCACTACACTCTGGAGTGAAATCGGCAGTCAGCTGAGCGGAGAGCGGCCGGTGAAAGCCCTCCAAAGCGACCAAAAACACAACCATCAGCAGGCAAGGTTATGGCCTCTGTATCAGGGCGTTGGGGCGCCGCCCCTCCAGTATTTATCACAGTAAACAATTATTCAGAGCAAAACACTATATTTGATTTCCGTTCAATTTCATTCCTTTAACTCATTTTCCTGGTTAACCTGCAGTATAGTATGAAAAGTAAAAAGGAGGAAGGGAAAAGCAAAAATAATCTTCAGCAGCACTATTTTCTTCTACACCCTCCCACTTTAAAAACCCACAAGCCGCCACAGCTCTGTATTTTGGGATGTGCATGAGATATTGTTCATTAATTATCTCGAGAAACGTAAAACCATAAATAGCGAATATTAAATAGCGTTATAATAAACCAAAATAAACAAAATAAACAAAAACAAAAAAGTGCTATTTCGCCAAAACAATACACCATATTACAAATGGTTGGTAACGATGGCTAAATTACATGAATTGCACTTCGAATTGCTTTCTCGTCCATCGTATTCTCCAGATCTGCTCCCCAGCGACTATTTCCTATTCTCAGGCCTCAAAAAAACGCTCGCTGGAAAAAAATGTGTACAAATGTTCGAAAAGTGTTGGAATGATTGTATTGCTCTTACAATCTGAGAATATGTTGATGAATTAAGTCAAAATTTGCAAAAAGTATTTTTTATTTGTCAGACCGGGTATTTATGTTGACAGATGTCGTATAATCCTACAAGGTCCTATATTATCAAGAAAGTGACAACCCCATTTTGGACTTTTTGCTGTACAAAACCGACATGAAAAAATAAGTAGGGCTTGTTTCTAAGATCAATTTATACTTTTATTGGAACCTTTGGTGTAAAACATTAAACTCTAACACTAAGCTCGAGGAGATTTACAATTTAAAACCAAATCACTTTTTTTAAGTTTTCGACACAATGTTGATCATACATTTATTTAAAGGTAAACAAAAGATAATTATAACAAAAAATTAAAGTTAAATAGGGAGGTGTCCGAAGTGAATGGATATAATAAGAATATTGTGGATAAATTAACTAGAAAATTTAATTTTAGACAATTATTTAAAAAATATTCCACTTTTCAGGAGGAACAGAACAAAAATAAATTTAGAGTAATACCGTTTGATGTCCAATTAATACGAGGGCTAGACAAGATTTTGAAAAAAAATGGACATACCGGTTATATATATATATATATATATATATATATATATATATATATATATATATATATATATATATATATATATATATATATATATATATATATATCATTTATAACCATATAATGAATTAGGAGAAGTTCTGGGTAATCCAAAGGATAAAGTAGGTCAACATGAAAAATCGGGAATTTATGAAATTAGTTTCAAGATTTTGATCGAAGGTATATTGGGCAAACTAAAATATCCATATTACCCAGGTATAAAGAATACATTGCCCACATTAAATACGGGAGAAGTGAAAAATCTTGGGTTGCACATGCACTAACATGCGGTCGAGCATGACCACAACATAGATCTATATTAGTAATTTAAAAGTAGTTAAATAATAATAGGCCTTATATATGCATATAAAAGCATTGAAATAGCAAAATAGGTAAGAAAACAAGGAACCGGAATAAAAGAATGAATGAATCGGGATAAGGGACATATTCCATTCAATCAATTTTTTCAATTATTACTGTAACACTAATTAACTGTAAACTGTAAACAATTAACTTCAGGATTCATGATTTTTAGAAGCTTCATTACGTACGATTGTCATATAAACAGTTTAGTTTTAGAATTAGATTGAATCATGATGATTCAATTGACGATGTTAAGAGAAATCAGCGTCGAAAGTTAAAAAAAAGTTAATTAGTGTTTAGTTTTAAATCTCTTCGAGTTTAGTGTTTCTAGAATGACTGTAAATCAATATTTACTTGCGATAGATATATATACTTATCGAACTTATTGGGTATTTCCTTTTACAAGACGCGTCACTTAGAACGGTGTCAAGCTAGAATTGAATGGGACTGTATTTGTTGTTGTAATGAATGTACACTTTATTTCGATGGTGATAATGTACGTAGAATGGCTAAACCTTTTCAAGGCATTAGACCTAATTAAAAGTATTACATCAGCATAAATAACTCCGGTATTAATGGTATAAAGGACTTTATATTATTGGTTACTAGATGACCTCTAATAATCATCAGCAGAAATATATATGTTTTGAAAACAGTTATATAACTGAAAAATATACAGCCTATCGTAATGTTGTATTTGCAAGCTGGTCGAAATCCTATCTTTTAGCAAAAGAACGTCAAACAACATACAACTCGTCAAACTTATAGCCTTTATGTGATTATAAATGTTTAATCGCACTAACTGTTTGTAACAATGTATTTAAGAAAGCTATGCAATTAAATCCTGCCTTTAACGTGAAAATACGTATATTCGAACGAATATAGTCAAAGCGATTCCATTATTCGCGTTTTCAGTATTCGCGGGTTATAAAATTTTGACCCCTTCTTGTATTCGCTCTTGAAAAATTCTTTATTCGATTTCGAAATTTATTCTTTATTCTAAAACTAATGATACATATTGTATTTGTAGAATAATATATATTTATTTACCAGTTACCTTTAAAAACAAACAAGTATCAAAATAGTTATAAACAAACAAGTCTTAATGCCACTTAGCGGAAAGTTCTTTGACAAATAATGTTATAAGAAGAAGAAGAAGAAGAAGAAGAAGCGGGGGGTCCCACCATATCCCTCTCTACCGTCTGGCCCTGAAGGTGACAGACGGTGCCCCTCTTAGTCTTTAAATAATTAAATTAATTAATTAATAAGAAAGTTCTGTGAAAAGCTATTCACAGAACTAAGACAGCCAAGGCTTTGAACGAGGTAAGATAAACAGAAAATTTAATCAGAGCGCTTCTTCTTATTCTAATGCCTTACATCTTTATTAAAAGAACACTTTATAATATGTATTGACTAATCCTAGATTCCGGCATTATTTATATAATAACAAGTGAGAACGGCAATAAGAAGTGGATCCCACAAAGTTTGGACAAAGTCCGGGAGGTACCAGAAAACCCTCCCATAAAATCCCTTATAAAATCAAACTATCCAAAATATTAAATTTATTTGGCATAATTATTAATTATGCCAAATAATGAACTCTACGCAATAATGCCAAATTCTAAGATTGCTACATGACTAACGCTAAAATGAATATAAGTTTAAAAACCCTTAACCTATGACCTGAACAAAAGCTGGTCCTGTACTCCAAACTAAAAGCCAATTCTAAAACAGCTAGGATGCACCCGAGTCAGTCGCCACGAAGCTCCCCAGCATAGCAGTTCTTCCTGTTTCTAGTAGCCGCTTCAAGATTCTCTCCGGCGAGGTCGGCCATTCGAGATTAACTTCTCTACTAAGATTTCTTCTCTCAACCTCAAAGCCTCTGCAATTTAGCAATCTGTGGATTGGATTATCATCCTCATCTTCCTCGCAAATCAGGCAGCGTCCATCCTCAACCTTGCCAATTCTCTTCAAATGTGTCCGAAACTGCCCATGGCCAGTCAGTACCTGAAATAAACTCCTGTTAAATTCCATATGGGCCATCAGCCAGTCCTTGATATTCGGTAGAAACTGATAAGTCACCCTTCCCGTTTCGTCGACATCCCACTCGTTCTGCCATTTCATTAAAGTCCTCTCGCTTAGCGCTTCTTTAATTGTTTTCCTGGGTAGCCTCGACTCTCCAGGTATCAAACTTTCATATCTGTAGATTTGCAATCCAACTATGACAAATAAGGTTATGGGTGACACTATGACTTTTTGATAAAAGCCGCTTTCGCACGATCGGTGCCGAATCCTTTGTTTTATTTTCAACTTGTCATTCGTCGCAATAATTTTGTGTGCAGTGAATAGCACATGTCTCTTCTGCTTTGTTCACAATTTATAACGTTGAGTTAAAGCAAAACAAAATTAGTTTCTATACAGAAAAAAGTCGTGGTGCCGCTTAAGGTAAAAATAGAAATGCTTGACCGTTTACGTTTTGGCGAGTCGTTTGCATCCATATCACGGTTTTTTAATGTCAATGAATCAACTGTATGATCCATCAAGAAATCAGAAGACAAAATAAGGAATATATATATATATATATATATATATATATATATATATATATATATATATATATATATATATATATATATATATATATATAGCTCCAGATCAAGAAATTGAAAAAATGGAAGCTGCATTGACATTATAGATTGGCAGACTATGGCCAGAAGAGAATGTCTCTAAGTGGTGCTATAATCCATAAGAAAGCTAAACGTTTTTACGCACATTTTAAAAATCCTTATGATAAATACACGGATGAAAGATTTCAAGCATCGGAAAGTTGGTTCAGTAAGTTCAAAGTGCGATAATCACTGCATAACATAAAAATTCTTGTAGAAGCTGTATCTGCAGACTATACAGCAGCAGCAACATATCCAGAAGAATGTTCAAAGTTAACTGCTGATGGTGGATACAGGACCTGAACAAGTGTTTAATGCAGATGAAACTGTCTTGTTTTAATTAATGCCAAAACTATTAATATCACTGTCAAAACTGCTAAAATATTAATATCAAAAAGTGAAAAGTCCCTCTATGGGTTTAAGGCATCAAGAAATAGAATTACCCTGCTACTCTATTCGATTGTTTAATTAAACCATTTATGCTGTACAACTGGATAAATGCTCTTATTTTGAAAAATCAAAACAAGGACAACCCACCAGTGTTTTGGCGTTCAAACAAAAGGCGAGGGATGCAAGTGTCATTTTCTCTGGCCGGATCTCGGATTGTGTTGTCCATAAAAATGAAACTTATTTAAAGAAAAATAATTTAGATTTCAAGACAGTTCTAGTTTTGGACAATGATCCAGTTCACCCTCGTGAGCTTGAAGCAATATATCCAAACATAAAGGTAATATTTTTGCCTCCCAATACGACGGCCTTAATTTAACCTATGGACTAAGGCATAATCCAGGCCTTGAAACTCTATTACACTAGACAAACCTTTTAAATAATATACCATGAAATGTAGTTCTGTCATGAATGCTATGTAATGCTGGAAAATTTTTGACTTAGTACAGTGCATTGTTAACATAAAGGAATTATTGCAAGAGCTGAAGCCATACATATTAAAATCATGCTGGAAAAAAACTGTAGCCTAATCTAAATGTCGGTAATGATGCAAATGATAGGTGCAATGCAATACAGGATAATGCAATGATACGTGCAAATTTAAACATTCACTGAAAACATTGCTCAAGTTGCAACTGGCTTAGGACAAGATGTTTTCGAACAGATAGAATCAAGAATTGTTTGAATCGCAAGATAAAGGACTGACTGAAACCGACTTGGAGGAAATGATTAAGCCCCATTCCATTGAAGCGGAAGAGCTGATAAGGTAACATTAAAAATCCTGAGTGAAGGTTTACGAATGGCAATTGAGCTTTGTGATTTCTTCATAAAAATTGATGCGTCTATGGCAAGAAGTCTTGTTTTTAAAAGGTAAATTGTTAATACCACTATCGAATATTAATTCGCATTGAAAGAAATACCTTTTAAAAGTGGCAAAACAAGAAAATATTACTTAATTCTTTAAACCATTGCCTAAGTCTGATAATAATGATTAATATTATCAAAAAATCTCTTATTAAATTGCTTTTATTATTATTCACGTATGGGCCCTGGTGGACCACGCGAAGTACAGTTAGAGGCGTTTATTGTTGTTAGCCCTCATTTGCGCCCATACTAATTTCATTCTTTCGCTATGAGCTTTTTTCCTTTCGACAGACCAAGTTGTTCCGGTCTTCCCACATTTTTCTCTTTGGTCATCCTTCCAAACGTTAACCTTGTGTCTGAAACAGCCTCTATCATGAATTTCACTTTGTGTAATATTTGCTGATCTTAGGTCCTCTTTAATTGCAGTAATCCATTTAATTATTTCTACTTTAGCTCTACTTCTATTTTCATAAAATTCGACTATTTGTCTAGTTAGCCTACTCGGATTCATCCGTTTTATGAGTCCGTAAAACTTAAGTCTTCTTTTTCTCATATCGCTATGTATATCTGTGTATTGTTTTATTTCTTGGTTTTCCCGAAGTCGGTATATTGTGCTATTTATTTGTTTGGGGCCTAAGATTATTCTTATGATTTTTCTTGCCTTCTTTTCAATGTCCTCGATGTCTCTCTTTCTATTCAAAATGAGCGTTTCTGCCCCATACAGACATTCTGGCTTAATAACTGTGTTGCAATGCCTCAGTTTTGTGTTTTTATATATGCATTTTTTGTTGTAAATATTTTGTGTAAGCTCTCAATGCTTTTTCCATTTTTTGACATCTACACTTATTGGCCTCTTTTTCCAATCGATTTTCCATGATTATTTCACCCAAATATTTGAACTGAGAGACTTATCTGATTTTACCATATTTTGTTTTTAGAAGTAGTGTTCTTAGTCTGTTGCAGGTCATCTATTGCATCTTGTCAAAGGAAATTTGGAGTCCTACCTTTTCTGCTCTTTCTTTTAGGATTTCAATCTGTTTTTGTGCCGTTATTACATCTTGAGTCAAAATTGCTAGATCATCAGCAACCGCCAGACAATCAATTTTGATGTTGGTTCTCCCCAGTTTAATGGGCTGGTCAATATTCAGGGCCGCCTTTTTTTCACGCCACTCCTGTATTACTTTTTCTAGAACACAGATAAATAAGAGTGGCGAGAGTCCACCCCTTGTCTCACTCCAGTTTTAATTTCGAAGGGCTCTTAGATGTCACCCATGAAATTTAACTTTTGACCTTGTGTTAGTAAATGTTTTAATAATTGCTAGCATTTTCAGATCTAGTCCTTCTTAGTAGCTCTTTCAAGATTTGCAATAAAGATTCGCGGTCAATAGAATCGTATGCTTTTTTGAAATCTATAAATGTACAGACGAGATTTTTATTGTACAGTTTTTGATGTCTTAAGATCAACTTTAGATTCAGGATCTGTTCAGAGCAGGATCTGCCCGGTCGAAAACCTGCTTGATATTCACCAATTTTAGGTTCTAACTATTCCTGTGCTCTGTCTAGTAGACATTGAGATAGAATTTTGTAACAAACTGGGAGAAGAGATATCCCTCTGTAGTTGTTTACATCCGTTCTATCTCCTTTCTTGTGTACTGGATGGATTAGAGCATCTTTCCAATCTTCCGGAATCTGTTCGGTTCGCCAAACTTCTTGTAGAATTTTGGTTATTTACTTGATTGTACCTGGACCAGCGGATTTCAAAAGTTCAGCAGTGATTTCATCTTCTAGAGAAACTTTATTATTTTTAAGTCGCTTGATTTGCCTAATTATTTAATCTTCATTCGGTGATAATGAATCTGGGTTTGTTTGTATAGAGTTTAGTGTTGGTAATTTGTTTAAGGGCTCAGGATAGTTTAGTAGTTGTTCAAAATATTTCGTAAGTTCTTTGCAATTGTCTTGGTTACTTAGAGGTAATTGTCCGTTTTTGTTTGGGAAGCAAATACTTTGGGGTTGATAGCCTGTTAATTTAGTCTTAAATGTTTTATAAAAGTTTCGGGTGTTATTTTTTTGGAAATCTTTTTCAATTTCATTAAGTTGATTGTTTTCATATTTTCTTTTATTTTGTCTAATTAGCTTCGATGTTTCTTTTCTTACTTCAAAAAGATGTTATAATTTATTGCTATTTTTTTGACAGTTCCAATCTTTGAATGCTTTACTTCGGCTTAATACTGCTTGCTCGTAAACTTCATTCCACCGCGGATGTTTTCTACGTTTTTGTAAACGAACCAACTTTAAGGCTGTTTTAATAATTTTTTGTTTCAATTCTTGCCAGTTTTGTGCTGGTTGTTTATCAAACTCTTCTGTTAGGGTTGGTTTTATTTTCGTAGGGTTGAATTTTGGTATTAGTAGTCTCTTTTGAATAAGTTTTCAAGGTTTTGAGCTAAGTTTGATTCAAATCAAGTAGTGATGCGTATCTATGTTAGATCCTTTCCTGACTTGAAAATTCATAATCTCTTTATAATAGGGGTATAATTGCTTTTATTAAATATGTTTTCTTTTTATTTTGTAACCTTGGAACATATCCCCTATAATCATGTACAAATTACGATTCCTTATTCACTATTTCTGTATTCGCGGCATATTTTCGGAACACATCCTCCGCGAATCAGGAGCTTTTCCAGTTAATGATTCTACTCATTACTAAGTTTTGAAATATAGGTTTCCAAAAAATCTTTGACAATTGTGGTAAATGATATTATTAGTTTACTTACCTTATTCTATAATGAATATTTGCATTCCCTCCGAATTTTTCTGAAAAAGAAACAATTAATTACTATATATATCTAAAGTAAGTAATATCAATATTTAAGTTTACTAGACAGTTCTAGTACTACATAATGTCAATTATAATAATTTATTGAATTCTCACAATAATACAAAACATGCAAGGACCAAATTAAATTAACAGAATATCCAGTGGCACAACATCAGAAAATTACAATATTATAATCAGTACCCATAAACAAATATTTAATTTAATTTTGCACAAGACTGATATTTAGCTAAGCTATGATATATTTGACTTACTATACTGAATATGTTAAAATCGTTGTAGTTATTTGTTACACAGCTTTACATCTTTATAGTAAATAGTACATTCAACTATCTTACGTGAATGAATTGGTGAAACAAGATCGTAAGAGCTTCGTGTATCATAATAATGAAAATCAATATGTTTCACAAATTTTGTCACGTATCGTCTGACGAAGACAAAAACTTCCAAAATATATAAGGTCAGAATTCTGGACAGTTTAAAAAATGAATATGTTATTCAGTTTTTAAACAGTGGTCCATCGTTTCTCAACCTTTTTAGTGTCGCGACCCACTAAAAAGTCAAAGAATTAAGTGAAAATCGTTGCGTCAGTCGTTTTACATCGGCCGGTTAACACGGCGATGGTTCGTCCTTTTATCTGTATCGTGATTTATGAAGAATCGTTTTTACTTTTAAGTGTCTTATAAACTCCTACGAACTTCTTCACACGCTTACGAATCGTGAAAAAAACGAATCATCTATTTGTTTTTGTATTAAATAACGAATCGTCAATGACAGATGTATACAAGATGTGTGTAACCCTTTGTTCTTATATTACTTTTACCAGTTCGAACCCATGCACTTCCACGCACTTGTAAAATGATCCGCCCGCGCACCTTCCGCCATCCGCCCGCACATACGAGACGTATCATTCGTTCCATGCGCAGTTAGGCAGCTTCGTACAAGCTATGCACTTTGGTAATAAAAACAAAAAGAACGAGATAAAAGCAAAAGAAGAGTTAGTTTCATTCTTAATTACGTTTTTGCAAAAAAAGTACTACGATTTCTTTTCTCACCCAGTATTAAATAATACGATTTCTTTTCTCACTGAGTAATAAATAATATAATGGCAATAAAATTAATGTGTGTAGTAATAAAATAAATTAATAGTATTAAATAAAATGAACAAATTTGTGAAAAAAAACGAAATGCATCATCTACATCTGGTGATACGAAAAAGACCAAATTGTACAATGAAACATATTTAAAATATGGATTCATTGACAAGCTGCAATGCGTGGTTTGTTTTGTCCACGGGGTTTTATCCGCGGAAACCACGAAGGCTTCAAAATTAGTCCGGCATCTGGAAACAAAACACCCCTCATTAAAAAACAAACCATTAGAATTTTTCGAGCGTAAAATCACTCGTCTTAAAAAATCATCAAATCAAACCGTAATGAGGCCGCGCCATTTCAAGCATCTTATTTAGAAGCATTAAGAGTGGCCAGGAAGTCTAAGTCCCACACGGAGCGAAAAAGCCTATTTTACCTGATGCCAATTTGAAGGTATGTTAGAAAAAGCAAAAAAATTGAAAACTATGCCACTTTCAAATGACACAATAGTAGACGTATTAATAAAATGACCAATGATGTTCTCGATCAAATAATTGAAAATGTAAATCAAGTGAATTTTTTGTTATACAGTTCGACAAGTCAACAGACCTGTTAAACTTGGCGCAATTTTTGTATTTTGTCCGAAACGAATGCGGGAGATCAATTAAAGAAAATATGCTATTTTGCAAATCAATCCCTGGCGTGCAACTAACGAAGGACTCTTTAAAGTCTTTATTGAAGCAACACAAAATAAAAACTTGGACTTTAACAAATGCATTACAGTATGTACTGGCATGAAAGCGATAACGGGGAAAACAGTGGTGTGAGAAAAATTAAAAGACATGCCCCATATGGAATGGACCCACCGCTTTCTTCACAGAAATGCGCTTGCTACAAATAAGATGCCAGATAATTTATAAAATATTCTATCAGAAGCCATAAAAATTATTAATTTTATTAAAAGTCGGCCATTACAGACTAGATTGCTTTGATATTATGCGAAAAAGTGTTGGAGAGTATGAAAACGTATTTACGTGAATAGAAAATTTAGTTATTGGAATACTTTCTAGATAGCAACGATGATTTGTAGACAAGATGGGTTTTCTAATGGATTATTTGATGAAAATATTGTTGCAGCTGCTGAATAACCTATTGAGATTCACAACCAACTTTTTGAAATATGGGCCGACAAAACTCTACAACTAAAATTTTTAATTCTAGATTTAGATAAATGTTGGCTTGCATGACGATGTGAATATGAAAGCCTAACAAAGAAAGCTTTGAAAACATTGATCCCATTCGGTATTTCTTACTTATGCGAAAAAAGCTTCTGGTCTATGGTGGCCTTAAAAACTAAATATATAAATCGTCTATTATCAATGGAAAATAATATAAAAATAATGAGTGTATACAATGATGATTCACGTATAGAAAAACTATTAAGTGAAAAACAAAGTCAACCGTCACATTAAATTATTATTTCAAACAACTTTGGCTATTACTTTAAGTTTATTTTATTATGTTGTTATTTCTTGGTAATATTTAATATTCTAACGCTCGTTTTTAAATAAAAAATACTTTCAATTCTTCTATTGGAATCTTCGGTGTGAAACTGAAACCGAACTTGTGTTAATTTGGTATCAATCGGTATTACCATGAATTTATTTTTGTTCTGATCCTTTTGAAAAGTCGAAGATTATTTCAATAATTATCTAAACTTATGTTTTCTAACTAATTTATCTACAATGTTCTTATTATAACCATTGACTTCAGAAATGGTAAACTATCGTTATTTTTGAGCTCATACGTGAATATTATGTTTTTGGATTTCTGGATGTTTTAGTCAGTAGAAATAATAAATATAGGTTAGATTTTGATATTTTTAGAAAAAACACCACCACTTCGAGATACATTCCTAACGATTCGAATCATAGCGTCCAAAATAAGATGGCTAGTTTAAATTTTATGGTAAATAGATTAATCAATTTTCCTTTAAATACATATAATTATAACAAAGAATTAAAATTAATTACGGAGGTATCTGAAGTGAACGGTTATAATAACAACATTGTAGATAAATTAATTAGAAAACATAAATTTAGAAAATTATTGAAAGAATCGTTGACTTTTCAAAAGGATCAGAACAAAAATAAATTCATGGTAATACCGTTTGATGCCCAATTAACACGAGGGCTAAACAAAATTTTGAAAAAAATGGACATTTAGGATGTGTACAAACCATATAATAAATTAAGAGAAGTCCTGGGTAATCCAAAGGATAAAGTAGATCAACATGAAAAGTCGGGGATTTACTAAATTAGTTGTCAAGATTATGATCGAAGGTATACTGGGCAAACAAAAAGATCCATATTAACAAGATATAAAGAACACATTACCCATATTAAAAATAGGAGAAATGAAAAACATTGTGTTGCCCAACATGCAATCGATTGTGATCACAATATAGATATTAGTAATTTAATATTAGTTAAAAGTGTAAATAATAATAGGGCTTTGAATGCATACAAAAGCATTCAAATAGAAAAATGTAAGAAAATGACAAACCAGGATAAGTTTTTCAATCAACTTTTTCAATTATAAATGTAAGGCTCAGTAAAATTTACGGTTTATGATTTTTACAGGCTTCATTAGGTAGGGTTACCATTTAAATAAAACATAGTTTAGTTTTAGAATTAGATTAAATCATCTCCTGATGATGCTAATGTGGTTAGCGAAACGTGCGTCGAGAAGTTTAAAAAAGTGATTTGGTGTTTAGTGGTAAATCTCTCCCAGTTTAGTAAAAATACTTTAATAAAAGGATGTTTCGTACCACCTCCATATTCCTGAACTTCGCCCCCCATATTCCTGAATGTCACCCCCTAGAGGCTGCGACCCCCAGGTTGAGAAACGATGTAGTAGTCAGTAGCGGCACCTTAGCCATCTTTCGAACTATACTTTTATGTCTTACGAAACTAAACGAAACATATGCACGTATTAAATAAGACAATTCACCCCAAAAATAATTTATGGGTATATTATATAATATACAATAAAACTATAGTAACTTGAATGCATAATCTCAGTGGCTCCAACTTGTTTCAACCTATAGACAGCATACATGCTGTGTAAATAATGTAATGAGATGCTGGTGTAGCTTTCGATCTGGCAAGACTGCTGGCTTCCCTTGTAGAGGGAAGACTGGAACATCTGGTACATATTCAGTACGAGTGTGAACTATCTAGAATTACTTGGTGGTCCGTAGAAATTCTATTCCTAAACCGAATATTTCTAGTGCGTTCTGAAAATGAGTGACGCGCAAGTGTGCGCTATTATGTTTAGTTTTAAACTTACCGATAGGCCGAAGGAAACTTTTGCAAAGTGTTAACAGGCCTATGGGAATACTGTTTTGTCAAGGTCGCAGGTTTTCTACTAGTTTAAGCCATTCTCAAACGGTCGAAACTCGATTGAAAATGAACCTTACAGAACCCCGGATCTTGTGCGTTCTGATCATCACTTGACAGTCTGAATGAGCTGAAATAAGCTGAATTTGACTCACGCAACCGTTTTGACCACTGCACAAAAATTATTTCGATAAACTTTTCACAGGATCAAGACGACAACAGGAGAGAGATCACACCAAATCTTGTACATTTGGAAGGTACATAATTCATTTTAAAATCGTGGATCAGATATGCTACTGCACCTACTATATTCCTAACATATGTAAAGGAAAATAATTTCGTAACCAACGATTCTTTACGTCATTTTAAACAAAATGTTTCCTAAAAACATGTATTCAAAATGCAAAGTCTCATCGTCGCGTTTATTTCGATCGAAGGAATCCAATTTTTTGTTTTATTGGCCTTTTATGGTATTATTTGAAAATAAAAGTTACGTATATAGTATACATATATTTCGACATAAATTTGGAAAATTTTTTACAAAAAAAAATGAAAAATTACCCATTATTGTCGCTTAACGTCTTGAAATTACTAGCATTAATTTTTTACATCATAAGACATTTCAAATTATTCACGTCATATTGAGAAACGAACGATTTTGATGAAATTAATTTATTAAATTAACTGTTGAAAATGCCAACCATAGTAGTCTTCTTGAAAGAGGCTCCATCAGTTGATAAAATATTGAACAAAAAATTTGGAGTCCTTTGGTTTTGGCGAATAAACCATTCAGAATACTTTTGTCTTAGTAAAAAACAAGCGACTAAGACCACTTGTATCCTTTGATTAAGTACGTTTTTTCTCCAAAAATCAACTTTTTCGCTGAAGCACATTTTGAAATCGGTGGTTATGTTAAGAAAACATGACAAAGGTCGAATGGAAAAATCGAATGGAAACTTCTCGCGAACACCTCATGTAAAGCGTTTTCCAAAATAAGCGTTTTTTAATTCTTGAATAAAACACTGAAAAATGGTATAAAATTACATGATCTTGGTGGCCAATTAACACCATTAATTGACGTTTCTTGAAATAACACTTTTATTAATCACCGTTTCTTGCAATAACTCACCCAGGAAAGTTTTCTCTCGATAAATCAATTGTTTCATTAGTAGGGTAAGGCCACAGCCCACAAAAATCCAGTTATCATCTTATCAATATCGAACACCATTTACAGTTACAACTTCACCAGTAGCATTCTGAAAGAGATATGGCCCAATTGCACCTCCTGCCCATAATGCACACCAAACATTGACTCGTTTAGGATGTAAAAGTTTCTCATAATCTAATCGTGGATTTTGCTGGACCTAAGCTTCAGCTGAAAAGATGATTTTTTTGAGAAAAAACGTACCAAATCAATATGCTCTAGTGAACGACCACTATATATTGCTTTTCTTTTATCTTCCACGAAACTAGTTTCTTGAAATTATTGAACAATTAGATTGGTAGTGCTTTCAAGTGGACTATTTTTAGTGGACTGTTATACAAACCGTAAAAATCACATCATTTTCTAAAAACATTGAACATCCATTTTCATAAAATAATTCAACAATTTTCATGCGTTGTTGCATTGTGTACGACTCCATTTTTATAAATGTCATACCTTACACTTCTGAAATGAGACTAGACTAGGCAAATTGGTAAAGCCATCTGTGTTTTATTCAAGAATTAAAAAAACCCTCTCAATTTGAAAGACCCTTTACTTCTAGTAAAATAATTTTCAACAAGATGTAAAATCTGTTCTTCGACTTCAGGACCTATTTATCACTACACTACCCGTATTTCATAGTCTGTGAAAAACTAGGATAAATGTCTGCCAAGCTGGAACCGACCTTTTTGGGTATTGTTGCCCCTAAATAGGCAATCGGAATTTTGAAGAACGCTATAAATAATAACCATATCGTGATATTCGCAAACAGAATATATTTTTGGTTTTAAAATGAACTTAAATGCATGCAGTGACTGACAATACAGTGAAATACTTTTTGTCGAAATTTTGAAATAACATTCTCTGTCGTGGCGCTAAATCGTTGGCTTGTCTGATGTAAGGAAAAATTCTCAATTAAAAAAAAATACAAGTTACAATGTTTATTAATTTGCTTGTAATTTGTTTGTTGTTGTTGCACATATTTGCCTAAAATGTTAATTCTTATCATAACTTTTCGATTGGTGATTTAGTAACTTTTTTAAATGTTTTCTTTGCATTTGACCTTTGTTGAACTTTTTTGAGTATGCCAGTTATTGTATGCCCTTTTAATTACTTCAAGAAAGTGACACCTCTTTGATATTTTATTACGATCAAAACATATCTAAACCTTAAATTGTACCTTTGATGTTCCAATTAACTTAGTAACTATGGGAAAAAGTAACATACTTTTCGTAGCGGAATGGTTATGAATAAATGACTATCAATCAACTCACAAAAAGAAAAATTAGAAAACCGTAAAAGACTGATATACCATCATTTATATTTTGATATTACCTTGTAACAAAAGCGACGTGTTCTTTATATCGCCTAAATCGCTTTTGCTTTGTTGTTTAATTTATTTTTCAATTACAATAAAACCAGCCGAAAACAGTCTCCCTCGTAAATATCCTACATTTAATAAAACGACCGAACTCCCATAAATTCCTTGCAGGAAATTCCGCCCGTAAACAACATAGAAAAGACTAATAACCGAAAAAAAACATTCTAAAAATATGTACAAACAACAGGGAAGCGAAGCATCTTATCCTCTAACCGACTTTTTAATGTAAGTAACTTCCAGTTTTTCGATATATACTGATGAACAAAAAAAGTTCAATACCCAATATGAATATTTTAAACTTCAAGCAGGCGCGCGCACTTGATATATTTTTGGACATAAAATCTTACATCTACTTTACAAAAAATAACAGATGGCCTTTTTTCGTTTTCTAGATATTACAGGAATAAGCGCTTGAGGACAAATATAGTATAGAAAAAAGGCGAAAATGTTTACATAAATTGGGAATGCAGCTAATAAAAGAGTATGTAAAAACATTAAGTTCAATGACCCCCGCAGCTAAGATGGTACCGTCTAAGAAAACTCAAAAGAAAAATTAAGGACCACTGAAACATAAGTGACGGAAACTTATGTAGCAAACCAGGCACAAGTTCAAGTGCATGTAGAGGGAGCTGCAAAATATGTCGCAATGTGCGGCTTGGCTGAGGAAAATTTGCTGGGATCACACTATAGTATAGTGCGGTTCAAGATATATCGTTGACCGAATGGCTGCAATAAACTGTTAACAACCTCTGTCGTAACGAAACCCGGCAAAGTTGCAAAAAACGTAAACAGGACCGGGCCTAGTAAAATAACAGGTAAAAAGATAAAGTTAATTTTATATCTGGTTTAGTAGTTTCGAAATATTTTAGTTCAGTTCGCATCCTTTCTTAAACAGTGCAGTTCTATAATTTCGATCGTATTGTTATTATTTGATTCCATTCCATTTAATGATTATTGTGTCTCCGGTAGTGCTAATTTTAAGAAAACATTTATCGTCCGATGCTAAACAAATTGTTAAAAATGTGTACGTTTCTTTATTGTGAGGAGGCTTAATGTAAATGCAGCCGCCGCAGAAACGTCTTTAGTAACGAAAACTACAGTTAAACATATCGTGACGAAACCAATTAGAGTCAAAAAAGTTCCTAGTGATTCTGGTAAAAGAAAATATGTTGAAGAAAGCGACAAAGACTTAATTCGAAACAAAATTTATGCTATGTGTCAAAAGCAAATTGTGCTTGCATTGCATTCATTGCACAGTGACTAAGGAAAGATGAAACCAACATTATTTGCAGCAGAACTAGCCTCCGGAGAATATTATCTCTAATGGGTTTTGCATATCAGACCATTAATAAAAGACAAATATTAATTGAATCACAACGATTGCGAAGATGGCAGTTTGACTACCTAAACTCTATAAAAATACAGATTAGAAAATCATCTCATTATCTACCTTGATAAAACGTGGTTCGAATACACATGAGACGCCAGCAAAAGGATATGTAGATACATAAAAAAAATGCCAAACCAAAACCCCAGCAAAAAAAGGTATAAATAATTTTAAATGCTGGTTCCGAGGATGGATGGGTTCCAAATTGTTTATGGTTGTGTAAATGTGATATTCTAGAAATATAAAAGGCATTTAATATTAAAAAGGAATATGGATGTGATACCACTGCTGCCGATATAGGACATACGGTTTTACGCCTTCCCCGTATTACTGTATTTTTAATCCAATTGAGCATATGTGGTATCAGGTAAAATCCAATGTTAAAGCAGAAAAAAATTATCCGACTCTAAGTGCAAGTGCTGCGACATTAAATAAGAAGGTTATAGATAGTATTACCAAAGAAAGTTGGATAAATTAGATTAACCATGTTATTAAAATAGAATATTCGTATGTATCATTTACTAATAATATAGAACTACTTATTATTAATGTAGATCAAAGTGACAGTGAGAGTGAAACTGAATTAAATGTATAATAAAATTTAAGTTAAAATTTTTATTGTACTAATAAATTCAAAATTCACAAACCAATAAACAATGTTTTAGTCATACATAATAATAATAATAATTTAACAATATTATTTTTCCAAAATTATTCAGAAGTTAAACCACTCCGACTCTGGCGCCTTTGAAGAAACTAGGAATATTTTTATTGAAATTTATTGGAGCAATTATCATTTTGCCGAAAGGCAACGAAATATCTTGAACCGGACTATACATTTCTGTGCAATGAATGTTACCGTAATGAAGAGCCTGATGATAAAGAAAACTAAACCTAGATAACGAATTTAAAGACAGCCATCTAATAATAATTTTTGTTGCTACTTCTTATATGATCTTATTATCAAACTTATTAAATTCATAAATTTGACTTTATCTTACGTTTAAGTAAGAGTCATGCTGCTAAAATGTTTCCTAATCCAAAGAGAACGTGTAATCAAACTTAAAATTAAAAAATAAAAGCAGGTTAATAATATAAACTGCTGTATAATTCTATAAATTCCATTTTATTTTATATTTAAGCAATTATTTTAACCAAATTGTTTCCTAATTTAAAGCTAATGTATCTAAAAAGGGTGATACATAAAAATTACTTTGAAATTACGCACGATCAAACTAAAAATATACTAAACAACTTGAACACAAAACTTATACACTTTTTGTTTACCTTTATGTTTTTATATTCAATTACTAAAAATCTGGCAAAACGGTTTCGTTTTTGTTTGTATTGTTTCTGTATTTTTCCTATGCCAGTAAGCTAAATGCTTTTCTTATAGTGCCAAAACGCTATGCGTTCATACTCCAAGTCGCAGACCAAGAACAGAGATGAGTTAATGGCATGAAAGAACGTTATGACCATTGGATATTGCTGTTTCCACCATTATGAAGACGTGGATAAGATGCTTTGAAGATGGTTTGATGCTAAATTAGCTTAGTTAAGTAGTCATTTTGAGGTGGTCCAGTCATCAATAATTTTTCGAAATATCCGTAATTTTTTAAGTGTTTCATGGAAAGTGCGTGAGATATCAGTGAAAACAAGTGGTAGTAGGAAGTGGCCAAGTCTGGTGAGTATGGCGGGTGGGGTAATAGTTCCCGGCAGAACTGCTGAAATGGTATCTCTAACCTCTTTCGCTATGTGTGATGGGGTGCTGTCGTGTAGCAAAATCATTTTCCGTGTTTTGTATCCCATTCTGGCCGCCTTTCGATCAATGAATGGTTCAATTATGATATGATTCCATTAAATGGGGAATATTGTTGACGCAGCATTGTCTTCGTTCCAAAGCGATTCTGCCTTGCGGACGATGTTGATGGTTGTCCTGGATCAATTCAGGATTTTCTGTGTTTTGGGTTTTCGAAATATATCCATTTTTGGTCTTCAGTTAGATTTCGATGCAAAAAAGTGTTTCTTTCATGCCGAGAAAGTAAAACTTCCCATACCGTTTTTCGCTTTTCAATCTCCCTGTCAAACTTACTGTTACATAGATAACTTATCATTACTAAAATATGAAAGACTATTACAATTATAAGTATAACTATAACTACTAAGAATACCAAGAGTATTAACGAAAACTTTTAAAAAAATATCCGGTAATGGCGTGAAGTTTCTGATGCAACTGCAGATTACACTATTTCGAGGATGAAAGTTAATTAACATACATATACTAGTGACGGAGATGCATTCTCATAGAGGGGTGCACTTGTGGTGACAAGACGCGTGACTTAGAATGGTGCTGAGCTAGAATTGAATGGGATCTGGAATGAAATTCTGTTTGCTTAAGTGATGAATCTAGATTTGGTTTAGGTAATTATGATGCATGTAGGAAGATCAAGCATTTTTGAGGTTAAAAGCAAAACTTCATTTTCAAAATAGAACAGCCAGGAACCAGAAATTACAGTTTGGAACACTATATAGTTGAGAAGCGAGTTATATCTAGAAACTATCAGAGCAAGTTTAAATGCATTTTGCTATATAACCAAAATATTGCTGGCCGTCCTTAGACCGCATCTGCAAGCCCATACAAATATCATCTTTCAATAAAATGATACCATACGGCATTCAGCTCATCAACAAACGTAGTTTTTAGAAGGATCTACGAGAGCGATATTCCACTGACCGGCCAAAATCACCAAATTTATCGCCGACGAAAAACGGTTTTGGTCGAACCTTTCAGCGATTACTCCAACCGTCAATAACATTAAACAACTTGAGGTAATCGATTGTTCCATAAATTTCGGTCGTTTTTATAAGTCGATTATTTTTCTTCCATTTTTATTTTGTTTGGCCAAGTGTATATATATATTCATTCGACAGCCCATTTCTTACTCTATAAAACCATTGGTATCCATTTTCGAAAAAACTTCATTTTAATTAATTTTCAGGTTTTTAAAATGGAAACTCCAAGAGACAAAAAACTTCATTTCGAACACTTGCTATATTTCACCTTTCGTCGTGGTCAAAAAGCAACAGAAATAGTTCGAGATATTTACGCCGTATACGTACAAGACACTATAGCCAATCTAACTGCTCGTGATCAGTTTGCCAAGTTTAAAAATAAGAACTTCGACCTGGACGACACGCCGCGGCTTCGTCGATCTTCCGATACCATCGTACAGAATCGTCACAATTATTTGGTAAAACTGGAAAAATCTTGTTTACTTGGAAATACTGGAGAACAACAAGGCGGTCGACAACGAAAGCCACTGAAATGACTAGATCAACAAAGTTATCTTGGTCTATAAAAATGCAGACACACACACAGCAAACACCCTCCAAGGAGACCCAGAATGACCTCAAATAAGAAAGTTCTTATTTGATACCGGTTATTTGATACCGGTTCTTCCGTACCCGCCGTACTCTCCAGATCTTGCGCCAACCAATTATCACCTTCTCCGCTCGCTATCCAACCAAATGAAGACTTCAAAAACTGACTTAACAACTTCTTCAAGTTCAAGCCCCGTGATTTCTGGCGAAACATCACCAATAAAATCAATGGACGAGACGTGAAAACATGTCATGAAAGATGACGTAGAATAGATCATTGATTAATTTGTTAATATAATTGTTGCTTGTTTCAATAAAACTTTTTAATAAAAAAACGATGGGATAACTACTACGCCAAGCCACACGGAGTTTTACACCGTATTTTATAATATTTTTGTTTTCAATAAAATATATGAAGAACAGAAACTTATGTTTAAATTTCCACTACATTAGAAAATAAAATGATAATTATTTTGACCAATGCCTTCAGATACGAAAGTATCTACTACCAGAATATATTTTTGTATTGTTGTTTATTTTATTCTTATTTCGTTTCATAATGTTGTTTGTTTCAACATGGTACTTTCGTATCTGAAGAAGGTACTGGTTGTCTTTTTAGAAAAGAATTTCCATCGAGTATCGACTACCTTAGCTAGAAATATGTTTTATATTGTTGCATGTCTTTGTTCTGCAATATATATTGTAAAGAATTTTACCGTAAGCAAGGGGACAAAAAGAGCACTAAACGATAACCGACATGTTATTAAGCTCAGATTAATGTTATACAAGATAAGATAAAATACTTCTTATAGAAACTAAAAAGATACAGAAAAGCCAGAGAACTATACTTGATTTTTATTGTAACTTTCCAAATAAAAATGGGTATTTATTAATGGCTCACGTGAAGCGTATGTTAGATTGATTCATGAGTCTATTTTTTTTATACGGAGAGCAATAACCAGTACTTGAAATACAGTAAGAGGCAGTACATTTTTTCATTTGTGTTACAATAGGTGTTTCAACAAGAGTTTCGGGATTAATTTTGAATGAAATATTTACAACGATTTCAGAGCGCACTACCTTAATTAAATTATGGTATAGAGACGTGAGAGGTATAACAAGGAAAAAAGATCGCATATTTTTCAAATAAGTATAAATAACCAGTAAGAAGAACCAGATTTTTCTGTCATTTTTGTTTTTGTAATTTACAAAACATGACAAATTTTGAACTGAAATTTCAATACAAAAAAATCAAATGGTATATACCAAACCAAAGCATTTTCGTGTGAACTCGAGCACAATGATAGATTGCTATTTTTGGATATTTTGGTCAGTGGGGTTAAAAAAAGTAGGTTATGTTTTAATATCTTTTAAAACATATCCACTTTAAAACAGTTCAAAACATAGCTTCCATAACAAAATGACTAGTTACAACTTTACGGTAGACGGACTAAATAATTCTCCTTTAAACTACAACAGTAAAAACAATGAATTTAAATTAATTAGGAATGTAGCCGAAGTGAATGGATATAATAACAATATTGTAGATAGATTCTAACATAAATTTAGCAAATTATTGAAAGAAACTTCGACGAAAAGGAAGAAGACAGAACAGGAAATCATTCCAAGAAACAGAATAAAAAGAAATTCATAGTAATACCGTCTGATGCTCAAATAACACGAGGGCTAGACAAGGTTTTGAAAAAAGTAGACATTAAAGGAGTCTGCAAACTATATGGTAATGAAGAGAAGCCCAAGGTAATTCGAACGATAAAGTAGACCAACATGAAAAATCGGAGATTTATGAAATTAGTTGTCAAGTCAACATATATGACAGAAATTAGAAATATTGTGTCAATAGTCAATCCAGAATGACCATGATATAAATATTAGTAACTTAGGTCTTGCTACAAGTGTAAATAATAATGGGACTTTGGATTTATATGATAAAATAGTAAAATGTAAGAAAACCATAGAGCGAGACAAAGTCTCCGAACTGAGTCTACTTTTACTACTCATTCGGTCTACTTTTTGAATTATTAATGTAACGTTTGGTTAGCTTCACAGTTCATGATTGTTACATGCTTCATTAGGTATAATTAATATAATATAATTAATTAGGATGTCATATAAATAAAATATAGTTTAGTTTTAGAATTAGATTAAATAATCTCCTGATCATGTTAACATGCTTAACGAAACGCGCGTCTGGGAATTTAAAGAAAGTGAATTGATGTTTAGCAGCAAATTTCTTCGAATTTAACATATTTTACATCTCTTTCAGTTCATCTACAGTACTCTTACACAGTAGACAAGATGTAAGTTTCAATTTGCAAAGAAATTTCTATTTCACCAGAAAAAAAGTGCGATGCAGAAATTTAAAAATAAATTCCTGATATGTACCCAGCAATATGGGTGACATCTCATGTTTTCGATATAATTTTTCGTAATTAATTCATCAATGTATACCTATCAAAATTATATTTATCGGAGATTGTTTTGATTACAATTTTTAAACCCTTTGGCACATGGCGGAGTCTTATCGAAAATCGTCGTATCAGTCGACGTCAGTATTGAGATCAGCAGTACATCTCAGACCACAAAAAATCTGTTATATTTTTATATTACACTGAATGAATAAGAGGGAAATTTTTACCACTAAAAAAGAAATTTTCGATAGATAGATAGATAGCAACAATACTGTCAAAACTTCACAGCACCTAAAGATAACTTCAAATTAATAAAACCCCTCCCGATAACTTGAACTTCCCGATAACGTAGAAGTAGAAATTTTGAGAAGCGAAACGAAAAAATACAAAGCGACTGTAAACGATGACATCATAATAGAAATGATAAAAATTAAAGAAGTAACAATAATAAATCAGATATGTAGCAAGATGTGGAACTCAAGAATATGGTATATCAGACTAGAAACTATCTCTAAGGAACTCTGCGACAACTATAGAACCATTGCTTTTATCAATTATGTCAGTAAGATCATGCTATATATAACACAAGAACGATTAAACCTTACCTAAGATACGAGGGTTGCTATTTATGCGTCCGCAATTGGCAACAATGGTGTTGCTAGGCGCCATTTGACATATACATCATAAAATTTGACATTATTGACTCTATACATACTCAGAATGTTTCATCACACTGAAGCTATTTGTGTTGTTTAGTGACTTGAAAATTTTATCTCAGTCAAAAAATGAAATTAACTCGTGAGAATTTTCGTGTGATGATTTACTACGACTTTCAACGTGGATTATCTCAACAACAGTGTATCGATCAACTTCGACTTTTGGCACCATCTAAAACTACTGGATATCACTGATTTAGTGAATTCAATCGTGGTATTCAATCAAGGTCGTCCAAAATGGGTGCCAGAAAACATCGATACTTTACGCGAACTGATAAACCAAGATCATCACCGTGAGACTGAGGCATCCCTGGGCATTAGTATGACATGCATACACTAGATTTTACATGAATATTTAGCCGTAAAAATATTCAAAAGCCGTGTATAACATCTACACAAGTGGCGAATCTTGGATCTCTGCGTTGAGCGTGAAACTAAACGGCAGTCGACTATACAGGTCTTTAAAAATGAGCCAAAACCAACAAAAGTTGTTCATTTAACCTAAGATACGAGCTCGTAGCAGCTCACATAAAAAATCTTCTGCTTTCTAGTTTATTCATAACCAACTGATAAAATAAAGCAGAATCATTGTTTGAATTATATTACGGGAAATGGCAGTACCGTTTATTTTGCTCATTTAATCACTCTAGATATACAATCTGTCAAAAAAGTACCGGAAATTGATCATTTGAAAAGCCCGCTTAACGGGACTGTCACAATTCTTTTTATCGCTAAATTGGCACAACAGTCCTATATACTGACGCAGAGTTTGAACGTCATCTGTCAGTTAGTTTGTTGTGTGTTTATTTTGTTTAGTGTGACAACGCACCATCTCACAAACCTATCATTGTGAACGAATTTCTGGTCAAAAACTCAAACAAAAACCATCGAACAACCACCATATTCACCTGATATGGCTCCGGCCGACTTCTTTCTCTTTCCCAAACTCAAATTACCACTTCGAGTGACCCGTTTTTAATCGATAGAAGACATAAAAGAGAATTCGCGGCGAGAACTGAAGTCGATTCCGGAAAATGCGTTTAAAAAATGTTTTGAGAATTGGATTATTCGTTGGCATAAGTATATTATTTCGGAAGAGGCCTACTTTGAATGCGATACAGTAAATTTGGATAAATAATAAACATTTTGTGTTTTATTGACTAATTCCCGGTACTTTTTTGACCGAGTGTATAATAAGATTTTTGTCCGAATCGATAATGAAACGCCCGCCAAAATAGGAACAAAAGTCCATCAAGACTGCGTCCTTCCTTCTATACTCCATAATATGTATTCCAAACTAGCAGAACCCGGCAGACGTCCTGCCAGTATATATGTATTTACCTCAATATATCTAAAATGGATGGTCTGCATGTAATATAAAATCTAAAGCGTTGTAGAAAATTTTGAAAAAATGAAAGATTACTCTTATTGAAAAGATTCTATTATTTTTATTAGTATAAATTGACGATAAATTATATACATTTTTTATTAATAATTTACGTGAAAGATCAATATTTTTAATTATTCCATTCGTTATATAATCAAACCAATTTAAAGTAATTCAAACTAATACCTAATAATATCTAGCGTAATGCAAGCAGATAAACAATATTTTTGATTTTCTGATTCGGTGTATTGTACAGAGTTTTTGGAGTTCCTACTCTCTGGCAAACAACATATAGTTGACTTTTCGATGGTCAACGAATCCAGATCGTTCGATTACATCTCGAACGCTTTGTCCAGTTAAGCTACCCGCCCTATAGAAATTTCCTTTCACTTTTATCTATATCCCTTGGGCCACTTTTAAATCTAAATACTGTAAACAGGGAAAGATGTAAACAGGTATAGAGGTTGATGCGCTGTAGCCCCATCTAGTGACGAGCTACAATAAAGTGGATAGCGCCAAAATATTGACCATGCTCAAATATCTATGTATACCAATTTTCATAGCGATCGCTTATACGGTGTAAAAGTTGATAACCTCCAGAGCCATCTAAAATGGATATCATAAAAACCTTCTCCATAAAATATACTTAGATATGCCAACTTTCATGATTATCGGTCAAACGGTGTCGAAGTTTATCGATCTCATATATATCGTTAGTGGATCGATACGGGCTGATGATGATGATGATGATGATATATATATATATATATATATATATATATATATATATATATATATATATATATATATATATATATATATATATATATATAGATATATAGGCACACCTAACACCTTCATTGGACAACCCTTCATTTTCTTTGGCTGGAAGACGAAGTAAAACATTTAAAACGAATTGAACTTCAACTGAACGAATCACTTCATTCAACATCGGTGCATTGAAGCGTATTTCATGTTCGCCTGCTGGTATTTAGTCCGCTTTGATCATTATTTTGTGATCATTCGTGTATTTTGACGCCTTATTGGTGGCGTTTTTCGAAAGACCCCAAAATAATCTTTCCAACACACCACCGATAACACAATATTATTTTTCGTTAAACAAAGAAAATATAATGAAATTCCTTCGCAAAATGTAACACGTATTTTTTTAATGGCTTGGTTGCAAGACCTTTAAGCCATTCACTTCCGATTTTTTCTTATGAAAACCCGTGACGAGCAAAACTCTCAAACTGTGCCTAATTTCACATAAAAAGTCAAAACGTCAAAATTGAATAAATATTCTTTTTTCATATGAAAATTTCCGATTTATGCCATGGATTTTTAAAAAACTTTTTTCATACAAACCTTGTCCTAACAATTACGAACACAACAAAAAAGAAATCAACCAAATCAGTCGAGCCATTCTCAAGTGATGGTCCATCATACATGTGGTTATTGATTTTTATTTATAGAGAAGAAGATTTTAGGGCCGGCTAGTAGAGAATGAACATAAACTGAACAGAGTAAAATACGTCAAATGGTTGTTGATAAATCGAAACGTTAGCAACAATTTTCACACAAATAACTTACAATCACCTTAAAAGTTAGATCATATATTTTGGTGATCACATAGTGAATGACGAGAACTGCGAAAGCGAAGTAGAAAGGTGAATCGGGAAGATCACAAACATCTAAATAGAACACAGTGTTTCCAAGCAGACTAAAAATCATCTACTAAATACAATAATCAATTTATTCTGAATGCAAGATTTGCAGATAGAAAAAGTTTTGTTAGATATATACCTTTATTTATAAATAATCATTTTTATTGCACTTATCCTTGTCGGATATCGTAAGTAGCTCTTTTTTGTCAGCGCCCGTGAGGTAAATTTTGTACAACATAAAAAAAGGGGGAAATAACTGAATTAACGGCGAATTTAACAATAAAGCCCGTTAAAGGGTATGATACACGTGTCAAATTTGTTTCAGTTCCCTATTGTTCGGATTTTGGATTGATTTTTTCATCATTTTGTTTTTTTTTTCGTATTGTTTACAGCGGGTATTTTCAACAAGGGATTTATAAGTGGTTTATTTGTTAAATGTCGGATATATCGAAGAAAGTTGGATTCAACTGATTTTTTTTTTAAATGAAAAAGAGATTATATTAAAAAACAAAAAATATTTAATGTACTCTATAAAAAACAACTCTTTGTTTGTTAAAAGTTGATATTTTAAACATAAACAAGAAATTAAACCAATAATTATTGTCGCCAGTGCTCATAAAAATTAATTTTGTAGCAGGTCTTCTGCTGCGACAGTCTGAGGTGTTGATTAGATTATTTTGTGGAAATTATTTTCTTCAATCTTCTCTCTATCATCTTCTCTTTTCTCTTCTCTCTATATCTTTCTCTTTATTTCTATCTCTTTTGGGCGTCACGATAAAACTGTTTCCTAGACACCTTCGTTATGTCTTATAGCCATTCATCCATCTTAGTCGTGGTCATATTATAATTCTTCAAACCCTCACTGTCTTCCAGCCACATTTAATGATATTTTCCAGTCATCCATCCATCTTTGTGATGATCTTCCTATGCGTCTTTCTCCCTCTTTAGACCTCCACTTAAATTCGTTCATCTATCGTGTGTTGTTTTCACTATATGTTTAGCCCGTCTCCATTTTACTTTGCATATGTACTCAATACCTTTATGCCTTTTCTTTCAATTTGTTTTTCACCTAGCTTTGTTTCTAATATTTTTCTCTCTATGGCTGTATATGTTATTATGTTCTATGTAAATGTGCCTCTTTCCATCCTACAATACCTGTTAACGTTTCCTATACCGGTTTACCGGTTTTGGCTATCTAATGTTTTTGATTTTTTTCACACAATATGTCAGACAGTTTTTCAAGAGCTATTCATCTCAATTTAAGTCAAATATTAACTTATAATATATATATATATATATATATATATATATATATATATATATATATATATATATATATATATATATATATATATATATATATATATATATATATATATATATATATATATATATATATATATATATATATATATATATATATATATATATATACATAGAGAGCAAAAGTGGCTTAAGCCACCAACATACCTATTGGAGATAAATGCAATTTTTTTCCTGAATATTTTATACACATGTTTCTCAGTAAAAAGTTTTGATAGTAATAAACAATAGTAATATATATATAAAATATATCTTCTTTTTTATTATAAACTTCAAAAGCCTTCCAACATACATTTTTGAAAATAAAAAGACAAATGTAAGAAAGATAAAAAAAAAGTTATAGTTTAAAATAAGTAGATTTTAAATCAAATTCTATTAAAAATAAAAATATCACAATTCGTCACACTCGCTGTCTTCCAAACTTATGTGGATCTCGTTGGCAGCTCCAGGGATGGTTTGGAGGTTTTTTAAAAAGTCGTGATGTATAGGTGGGACATACGCCATGTGTTCGAGCAGCTCTTTTGTCTTTTCTATACTAGTAAGATTTCCTGTTGGGTATAAAATATCTAAATTGGTCAATACTTGCGATGTTCTTTTTTTTAAGTCAAGTACTAGAAATGGTACTGCTTGTTGGTTACTATATTTGTATTTTATGTAAAAAGGCTCAGACTCCTCAATTCTTAGTCATTAGATTTTGGATTTTGAGCCATTCCACCTTTTCTTTCATTTTCGGTACTTTTGTTCTCATTATGTTCTCTAAACACTTTGATGAAACGAAGTTTTCCTTCTTCATTGTGACAACTTGATATTGTTTATTGTTTCTTGCACTTTTTATCACTGCTTCCCAGTCATTTGAAACATAAATATCGGAATGATATATTTTTGCTCTTTTCATCAATCCAATTCTTGATCACATGGTAGATAGGATAAGTACATTTCATAAAAAATTGTTATCTATTTGAGACACTGTACAGTCGGGGCTTGTAGTTATATAACTGCATATAAAAGACAGCTTTATATTTCTATTTTCCCCCCGCATTAGTGAGAATACATAATTAGATTTCTTGTCCCAACAAAATGTTTAACATAATGAATAAGGCAAAAGCCTATTTTTTGAGGGCCTCGGAAGGCAATTGACCATTCTATATGTATACCACTGCTTTTTCAAGGTCATGAATCCCTAAACGGTAGATCCACAATTGCCTCTTATAGTAGCACACTCCTGTTAAGAGCACTGGCATAGCAAGTGTTTTCATTAGGTCAAAAGCTATACATGTTACATCTTGATCTGGTTGTTTAGTCAATTCTTTATCCTCACGCATTCCCTCTCTAGCCTTCTTAATCATCCTTCTTAAGATGTAGTTCTTTCTCTACTTCGAGCGAGTGTTTTTTCACCTCGACAGTGCAGGTCATAATTTTAATCTTAAACTCATCATAGGCTTCTAGAGGAATCAGAAATCGGAGCATGAAAATGTAAATTATAATGTTCATTAAAATTTTTTCGGAAAATGAAACACTATCATTCTGTATCTCCTCCTTGTACCGCCATTTAAGCTTTTGTGCCTGGCATAATGACTTTTATATTTGGGAAACTTTTCTATAAACATTTTTATAATGTTAATTTTATAATCTGTCGCCTTGTTTGAAGAACTTTGGCGACCTCGTTTATTTTAGGAGTGTTTCCTTTGGACTTATTTATTAGAGATCTCCATATTCGATCATCTGATATTCGTAGGACATTTTTGAAAAATTCCTTGCTAACAACTTTGTTTCTCCCCAATAAGTCAGGAAGATGATAACATCTTGATTTAGATCTTCGAGAATCATTTTTTTTTAGTGTATGATTTCATTTTGTTTATAACACTAATTAGTTCGCATAAATACGATGTTTGCCGGTCAAAATTTCCTATTTTATAATAATTGTTAAATATATAATTTTGCTGTTCTTCACAAAATTTTTGGTAGCAAAAAATTATTGCAGCAATTATTAATAGGCTCTGGTGTTTTAGCTTTAAATGTTATACTTTTTAATTTTTATATTCCATTCACATATTATGCATTATTTTCCTTACGATTATAATCCATTACGATTATTATTTAATTATTTTCATTACGTTTTCTTTTTCTGGTTTTGTTATCAGATTCAGCAATGGAATTTGTTAACCAGTAGAATCTTGTAAAGGTTTATAATGAAATTATAAGCAAAATAAAAATGATACTGTGGGCAGGCGGAAAGACTGCGCGGGAGCAGCAATAATCATGGTAATGCCAAATAGGCAAATATCGTTGGCATCTATCCGCAGTATCTAAAACTATTTTTTATATAAATCTATTGACAACAAACAGAATGCACTATAGATATTAGAAATATCGTTTTTTTCAGTTATATATATATATATATATATATATATATATATATATATATATGCATATATTTAGGTTGATATTTTAGAAATATTAATGGGATTTCATAGTGAAAGCTTACTGAAATGAGGCCTTCAACGTCACAGATTCAAATAATATATATATATATATATATATATATATATATATATATATATATATATATATATATATATATATATATATATATATATATATATGACCGATATGACCAGTTGACTTGGTCTTGCTCTGTTCGTTTCGTTTCAGCTGTCTCACTGCGTTGAGCTCGAGCCCAGCTGATGACGGCTGTGAGGCCAGAAACCGGTCCTGGGAGGTACTTGTCTCGGCATGGTGACGGCGACTGATTTGAGACGAGCAGAGGTACGTGGAAGTACGGATGAAAAATTTCTGTTTTTCATATATATATATATATATATATATATATATATATATATATATATATATATATATATATATATATATAGATTTTTTAAGGAAAAGGTGTACATAAATAAGCTCCCAAATCATACAGCAACTTAAGGACAAAATATGTGCTTAAATCGCTGCATTAACACTAAATATGTGTAAAAAAGGGGACAAAGTTACATTGCTGCTAGTGGCTCACATTTGATTAAGATAATGTTCAAACATTATAAACATAACACCCTGTATAACATATATTTTTATTCAGAAAAATTTGGATATTTTGATAATTATAACTGAAAAGTTACGATACTGCATGTCATCCGAACATCTTGATCTCTTCTATAAAATTTTGAATAATATACGCCAGTTCCGTACGCTAATTGGACTAACTATAGCGCCCAACGCAGTCTGCTGTGCGCACCAAGCGTGGAAAAAGGGCCTCCGCGGTGTTGGAGGAGACAAGAGAGGGTTAAAAGCGGCGACTACGACCAACGACCAAAAGGGAGTAATGCGAAGAGTGCGGGGAGGGGAGGAAAGCTACCTGTGGAGCTTTCAAGCTGGCGGCAGCGGCCGGCGATAGTCAGGTGAGCAGACCAGACGTCGAACGGCATCGTAGACCTGCGAATCGGCCGCGTCATCAACAGCAGCAGGTCGGTCGGTTTCTGATGAATGCGCGGCAATTTCGTATCGCAACCAAGGCGACGAAAACAAGCCGAGAAACCTGAACAGCATATGGTTCGGGTCGTATTTGAAATGGTCTGGGACGAAGCTCAGATACCGGTACTTTGGTAAAATTGTTGCCGTTTACGCTGCTCGAGTGGTGGAAAAGAAAACGGCACGAAACAACGTGACATTACGGCATAAACAAACAAAACTTTTTTAGGTGCGGGAATATCGCGGTGTTTAGCCGATTTAATGAGTGTTGACAAAAAAGAAAAAAGTGCGTTTGTGTTTTTTGTTATGGATAAACTGTGAATGAGAACAGATTATTTTGTTTGAAACTTTTGGATAACCTTCAAAAACCGCAAAATAGTAGTCATGCATAAAGAAAGGTAAAACTTAAAAATAGTTGAAAAAATTACATAAATATAGTGAAATAATGATAATATTATTTTTAACCGGCCGAATTATCAACAGGTGCATTTATAAAACGGAAGGCTAAACGGAATCTAGTATACATGTATATCTGGTACATATTTACGGCACAGCTATGCGATCAAAAAGTAAAAAGTAAGGTGACTTATAAATTCGCGCGCTTTACGTATCCATACAATCATTTAATTCTTTAAATTGGTATCTTCCGTCCCGTCCTTGACATCTGACACAAGTTTCATGTTATTTTGTTTGTTAGAAATTACAGTCTTTAGTAATCGTTAAAAAATTGCTGTCATTTTTCCAAAATGGATACACTTTGGAGCAAACAATTTACATTAACTTTTGTCTAAAGAAAGAAATTTCCTCTGCTCATTTCCTAAAAGTGTTAAGTTTACAAGTGGTATAATGCGGTTCAAGATATATCTTTGACCGATTGGCTGCAATAAACTCTTAACAACACCTGCCGTAACAAAACCCGGCAAAGTTGCAAGAAACGTAAACAGGGCTGGCCCTAATAAAATAACAGGTAAAAAGATAAAATTAATTTTACACCTGGTTTAGTAGCTTCGAAATATTTTAATTTATTTCGCATTCTTATCTTAAACAGTCCAGTTCTATAATTTCGAAGGCTTTTCGATCAACGGCCATTTTTGGTTATTCCAAACGTGCTAAAAATGTGGCGTTCTTGGAAAGTTAATGGTCATTGTGCCTCCGGTAGTGCTCATTTAAAGAAAAACATTTATCGCCCGATGCTAAGCAAATTGTTAAAAACAAAATTTATGCTATGTATGAAGAGCAAACTGTGCCTACATTGTATTCATTGCAGCAGCGACTAAGGAAAGATGAAACCAACATTCTTTGCAGCAGATCTAGCCTCCGGAGAATATCATCTCAAATGGGTTATGCATATCGGACCATTAATAAAGGACAAATATTAATGGATTCATAACGTTAGGATACAGTACATGCGAGGATAGCGGTTTGACACTTAAACTTATAAAAAAAATACAGATTAGAAAATCATCCCGTTATCTACCTTGATGAAACATACGGTTCGATACACATGAGACCATCAAGAAAATGCCAAACCAAAGCCCCAGCAAACAAGGGAAAAAGAATTACAATTTTACATGCTGGTTCCGAGGATGGATAGGTCTCAATTTTTTTACGGTTGTCATCCAAAATTATTAAACATTAGTCTTTGGACTACCATGACGACACCACGGCGGAACTTTTTGAAGCTAATATGCCCAAAGAAAGCGTAATTGTAATGAACAATGCTAGTTATTATGCTAGCAACAATGCTAGTTGTATCATGATAACCTACCATCGCACAACGTAATAATTATTCATTAATTTTTCACTAAAAAGTATCATTTTATTCCATAAAAGACATTCAAGGGAATTCACTTTGATGGAAATACCAGAAGTCGACTATAAAAATGGTTTCGAAGACCAGAAACTATGTTGAAGAAACTGAATTGCAGTAAGACGGAATTACTTTGTGTGACTGACTTTTACGTTTCAAAAGTCACATTAATTTCTGATCATCGTAGTATCGCACTTTTTGGAAATCAGACTCTTGTGAAGAAGGAAGCAGCCTACAAGCCTGTTGAAAATCTGAAGAACACAATAAATGAAATAACTTTGGAGAAAGAAGAAGGCATAAGTGTAAAAAGCAAAGAAACTTCATCATAACTCTACGTGGTCATTTTTTGATCGTATTGTGATTTCAGATAAGAAGTAACCAATTTACGATAATCCGAAATGTAAAAGCCAATGGCTCTTTCAAACATAAATCCCAGTAACCCCCCTAACCAGGTTTGCATCATAAAAGATCCGTCTTTGTGTGTGATCGAATAACCCAAAGCCCCATCGAGTGTAATATAACTATGCTACCACTTGATCCAATCCTCCATACATTGGTTGTGGATTGATTGAGATAGGCCTTCAGATCCTTCATTTTCCTTCACGGCTTCAACTGCCTCGAAACGCCTTCCTCGAGGCGGTAATTTTAGCATCAGAAACAGAAAAATATTACATGAGTACGGTGCTTGGTCGTTGAGTTTTTGGGTAAAAACTTTTATACAACGATGAGTCTGTACGATGGTGCATTATCATGGCAAGATCGTGGTGCAAGATCTCTCAACTCTCTAAGACTCATACGACGATTTTCGAGCACCAGTTTCTTGATTTTGTCGATGTTTTCGTCATTCGTAAACGCTAAAAGTCGGCCAGAACGAGACAAATTAATTAACACTTTGAACGTTTTATACCATTCATATGCCTGTGTTTTTGAAATGCACAATTTACTGTAGGCCATCTGCATCATTTTCAGCGATTCGGCACACGAAAATTCGTTTGATACACAAAATTTAAAGCAAAAGTTTTTTGTTCAATATTTATATTTATAGTTAAAACGCAACACACACTTAACGTCGACTAATATAAGAATAAAAGCTGATGTAAACAAACTAGTTGACCGATCGCTGTCAAGTTGGACGTCATAACTAGACATAGTACAGCTATCTTAAAGCAAAAAAGAAAATTAAAAGAAAACATAAGACAAATGTTCTAACGAATGTTTTCGCGGGTGTGAAACCAAAAGATAGTTTCTCGGGTATCCCGTATTAGTGGAATGTCCACTGGTGGACGGTTTCGCTGACGTTTAGATGGAATCTCATCCATTCGACTAATGCTTAGTCGTCGAAACGCCATCGAGTAAACGCTTTGAAAAAGATGGATGAGATTCCATCTAAAGGTCAGCAAAACCGTCCACCAGTAGAGATTCGATTCAGCTAACACAGGATACCCGAGAAACTATCGTTACATATGTATATGTTTATCAATATATACATATGTATATATATATATATATATATATATATATATATATATATATATATATATATATATATATATATGGGGATGTATATATATGTGGGGATGTATAACTCCCGACTACTGTTGCCTCATTGGTATAAGCCATTCGACGTGACGTCTGCGAAAGTACGGGTTATTTGATTGTGGGTAGAGTCTAGCTATTCTCAACAGTCAGACGAAACATGTGCCCTCCAATGTAGGAAATTGGCGGGACTCGATCCTGGTCAAGCAACTAACAGAATGCTCATTTTGACGGAGACGCAGGTTGTTGTGCATTCCACATGAGATTGTGGAACCCAGCTGTTGGGGGTGTATAATTCCCAACTACTATTGTCTCATAGGACGCAGTCCAAAGAAATAAAAACAACTGCATATATATATATATATATATATATATATATATATATATATATATATATATATATATATATATATATATATATATATGCCCACAAGGTAGCGTAACGGAACCGTGGAGGGAAAATATTACAGAAATCTTTCACCCGTTCTCCACGTGGTGCCACCGATCGCCTTCGCCGAACTGTCAACCATACGACGTCACGTGTCTCTCGGGACCGGACGCAAGGAAAGCAGATGGCCAGTTGATCTGGTCTGGCCCCGATTGCCTCTCCGAACTGCTTTCCTTGCGTTCGTCTAGAGCTCGGCTGATGACGGCTGAAAGGCTAGAAACCGGTCCCGAGAGAGACGTGACGTCGCATGGTTGACAGTTCGGCGAAGGCGATCGGTGGCACCACGTGGAGAAAGGGTGAAAGATTTCTGTAATATATATATATATATATATATATATATATATATATATATATATATATATATATATATATATATATATATATATATATATATTACAAAGCAAAGTCAATACAGACATTCCCAGGGCATCGCTCTGTTAAAATTTGGAATAATTGTAGTGGGCTTCATCTTTTGAACATATCTATATCTTGAGTGTATTCGCAAACGTCAAAATGGGTGAAATGTTGAAATAATATCGAGAAGTATTTCAGTAAATTCAAATTAGATATAAAAATTCTCAAATAGATAATTTTTCTGTTGGAACATTCAATGTGAAACACTAAACTCGAAGAGATTTACCACTAAACACCAAATCATTTTTTAAACTTCTCATCTCATGGTTCGCTAATCGTGTTACCGTCATCAGGAGATGATTCATCAGACATTCAATAGACGTAGAGCTAAGATGAATAGCGAAACGCGTGTCAAGAAGTTTAAATAAAGTAATTTACTGTTTAATGGTAAACCTCTTCGACTTTAGTATTCTCACATAGAACAAAATATTTATAACCAACCAAAAAGGCTTTGAAAGGCGAAAGTTACCCTTGACCCTAACTTTTTGGATCACTATGTAAATATAATGCTAATAGGTTCGAGAATTTAATACTCAATGGTGGCAGTGTGGCAGGAATGCTGTGGAAGATCTTACAATTCATTCAATTTTGACTTTGAGAAAATAAATGTAAATTGCAATGCGATAATGTTCGCTTGGGTGTTTCATTGAATTGAATTATAAACGTTTTCAAATAGAAGCAGCTGTTTAAAGAAAGTTAAGAATACTTTTTAAACAAGGATCACTTTCAATGGCCTCTATACTAATAGCTAAGCGTAATATAAATTCTATGAATATTTTACTAATTAATAATCAATGGAATATACCAAATGGCATATGATTTAGTTCACAAGTTTTCAATTATCGAAATGTATAAAAGTTACTCTGCGATAATGATTTCCCAGGTATTTCGTCAAAGTCTATACGACGGGGCTAAAGTGGATAATGGCACACTACCATTTTGTTTTGGCTCCATTTATTTGGGTTTGGTTATTGTGTAGTGCAGACCTGCAAGTATTATTATGGATAAATAATACCATTTTTACTAAACTTGAAGAGATTTACCACTAAACACCAAATCACTTTTTTTAAACTTCTCGACGCACGTTTCACTAACCATATTAGCATCATCAGGAGATGATTTAATCTCTTTTTTAAATTTGTTAATTAAAAAAAAGTGATTTGGTGTTTAATGGTAAATCTCTTCAAGTTTAGTGTTTCACACCAAAGGTTCCAATGGAAGAATTGAAATACCATTTTTATTCAAATAATTTAAAGAATTCAGAACAGTTGGGGATGACCTCGCATCAGTGGAGCAAAGTGTGGATAAATATCCATAAATTTGTAATCGACGACGTTGTGCAAAATTGGAAGCTTCTCCACGTACTTTATGCCGAATTTTGAGAAGATACTTGCATATATTTCAGTGTAAGATTAAAGTTTTTCATGACCTCATGCCGGCAGGCAATAATAAGTGGTTAGAATGTTGCAATACCATTATAAACCGCTTCCATCCAATTTATGGGGATTGATGGTTTTCATAAATAAGCTTCAAACCATACAGCAACTTTAAGACAACATCCGTGCTGAAATCGCTGCATTAAGACCAGATATGATCACCAAACCAAACCAGATATGTCGGTAAAAGTTACGGAAAATGTATTAACAAGGTTGCACTGCTGGTAAAACTAAATGACAACAGTTAGTTGGCATAATTTTCAAAAATTAAGTAATACAAAATCTAAAGACGAACTAAGCATATTACAGAAAAAAAACATTCTGTCTTATTTCTTTTAAAATTTATAATTAAATTAGTTAAAATTGTAGCTTGGCACCTGCTGCATCCTTTAAAATAAACATTTTCAAATAGGACAAAATATTTAATAAAACTTAAGAATGCTTTGAATATAAGGATTGCTCTTAAAATCTTTGATGCCATAATTACCGTATTAATACTATCGATATTCTAAGTATCAACACTATCAACATACTAAACAGAACTAAGAAGTATTCTAAGCAGAATAGCTTAAAACGATTGATTATATTTTAGGGCATTCGATATCGATTTTGAAATAAAATTGAAATAAAATACAAATATACAAATACGATAAAAATGGCTAAAAATTCTTCGAATATAATTCCATAACTTGTGTATTTTCGTAATATCATGCAATTAAAAATTGAATATTTCATCTCAAAATCGATAACAAAGGTGCTTCGAGGACTACAAGAATATTCTGGCATAATTTTTATTGGGATGATTTATTCTAATAAATAAATAATTTAGGTTTTAGTGTATCCATCCCTACACTTTCTCCTTTACGCAGTAACATGCACAAAAATAGCTATACCACCTATTTTAAAACGAGTTGTAAATCATTTTGAACATATACCTGGAATAACTGATATTAACTTTTACCAAATACCTATCAACAGGTGCATCTAAAACGAACGCTGGTGCAATATCTGCATATAATTTGCATAGTATAATGTACTGTGTAGTGATCTCTTGAAAGGTAGCCTGTAGATCACCAGTTAAATAAGAAAGACAAGCAGCTTCGCGTCATTAAGGATTAGCATATATTTAAATAAACATAATCGATAATATAATAAGTTTGCATTTTATTAGATGTTTAAATTTATTTCGGACTTAATGCTTTGAAGCTTTGTCTCAAATTTATAGGCCGCTTCTCTTTATTTATAGAGTATAGCATAGCATCTTCAATGCAATATGTAACTCCATAGCATATCTTGTTTTAATTTGTTTAACTAGTTTAATTTGTTTTAAAAACATCGCTATATGCCGATAATAATTTAACTTAATATTACATAATCTATTTATTCTTAAATATATTGATATGTAGTCCGTTTATTGATAAATTTTGAAAAAAAATTAGGTGAACTCTAAAAAAATGGAAGAGCAAACAATGGATAAGTTTTGTATTAGACATTTGATGCTTTATGAGTTTCGAAAGCATGACGATGCCACAAATATCATTAATGCAGTTTACCGAGAAGCCTTGGATAACAGAATAAACATTTGAGGACTCAGCAAAAATAACCTACAATGGCCGATATTTTGGCATTAAGAAAATTGGAAAGAAGGAGCTTAGTCAAGCTGATATTTACAGTTGAAAAATATTATACCTGGTTAAAAACGTGTTAAGTCCAGCTGGAAGCGGGAAGAATGTGTTAAGCAGAAATGAGAGGTTGCAACTTTCAGGTTATGATCAGTAATTTGTCTTCTTTTATTGTTGTAGTTCTCTTGTTGTTGGTGACAGTGAGCTTTTTATTTATTAAAATTTATAAATAGGTAATTAATTATAATTTTCAATTTTTTTATCAAATATTATACAACTATGGATAGTGAATGTGAATCTGATGATCAAGAGAATGTGAATAGTGCATTAACAGAAAAAAAGGAAAAAAAGTGGACGGATCACTGATGCAACTAAAAAACTGTGTCTTCAGTCTCATGTTGAAGGTAAAAATTGTGAATGCAAACTAATGGTATAAATGTTTCTAAACCGTTCTCAACAATAAAATAGTGCCACTTTACCACCACTTTAAAACATTTCAATTTGATGAGAATTTGGAATAAATACTGTTGATATTTCACAGGATTAATCAGTCTTAATCCAATCATGCAACGCCGTCCTCAAAAATGCGAACTTGATGCTAACTTAAGGAAAAGTTCTCTCTTCTATAATGTTAGAATTTCTCGAATTGATAAAATAATAGAAATTCCAGTCAGGAGATTAGAAACTATTCAGACAAGCCTGAAACTAACCGGCTACGCACCGGTGGATAAAAGGGGGGCACACCTAAATAGACCGAAAAAGCATTCCGTGGCAACTATA
Source organism: Cosmopolites sordidus (assembly GCA_031761425.1). Lineage (NCBI taxonomy): Eukaryota > Metazoa > Arthropoda > Insecta > Coleoptera > Curculionidae > Cosmopolites > Cosmopolites sordidus. The sequence continues at coordinate 213 of JARFXV010002367.1, read as the reverse complement.
GAACATGTAGTCGCCATATTAAAGCATTTAAAGGAAGGACGAGCTACTAGAGTTTAACCAAAACCAAAATAATTTATTTACCAGAAGACCTAAATATCACAAAAATGCACCAACTCAATCTAGAAAATGTATTTACAAGGGAATAGATATGCAATACAAAATTTAATATTAGCTTCGGTTGGATTCGATTAGGATTTTGTTAGTGGATTTTAT